>VDFB02108152.1:0-24331 GCA_007258455.2 Sequoia sempervirens
AATGGGTGAATCCGTCATCCCAGACATCCTACAATCATAAGAACCTACTAGAAATGAAAACAGTGTTCAAGAGTCTTGTATCAATTCCTCCTAACTAGGAATTCTTTATCCTAGGAGTACTAAACTTGTCTCAGTTATCCTAATAACTTAAGCTAAAAGACTTCACTTGATTCTGCCATCATTTCGATCCTAGTAGATATAAAAAGTACGTCTACGTATTCTCCATATATAGAGATCATACACAACATGCAAAAGTCATTCAAAATGCAATAATTCCCTCCCTTTTAACTTTTTCCATTATTTCTTTTAATGTAAGATAAGTAAATTAATCCTCTAAGCTCTTTACTCATATATTCCCTTTTCACAATCCATTAAACATTGAATCCCTATATACTTCTCATATGAAGTTCATACCTAGTTTACACTTGAACGCAAGCACACACTTATGATATCGGGTATGGACTTCAGAAAACATGTATAGCTATTCCTCAAGGTAATTTACTTACATGGTGCAACATAGAACCATTCCTTGTATATTTTAACTGAAGTTTTGAACTTATTGCAATTCCCTAATTATGCACATTCAGCATTTTACTTTTTTTTTTGTTATTTATCAAGAAATATGCTCTATAATATGAAGGATGAAACAACATGCCTGGTATATGCCTTCCCCTTTATGGGATGACCTTGAATGGGTTTGCAGCTCCTCAGACCTCGAACAAAAGACTTCAAAAGCTTCCTCAGAAATTAATCCCTTACTACAGCCGATAAGTAATCTCAATTTCTTACTGTGAACTCAGAAGTGATGAATATAACAATAGGAGTTGTCTCTCAGCAATTGGTGAAATATGCTTTTATGAAATAAGAAAAGCTTCTCTCAGCAGTTTTAAACTTATTCACAAATGATGAACTCAATTCTCTCACAAATGATGAACTCAACTCCAAATTCCTACTCAACTGTAATTCACAACTAACACACTCTGAACTCAAAATGTTTTAATTCACTGTGACTGGCAATTTGCTGGTAATAATTCACTGTATTTGTCAAACTCAGCAATGCAGTAAACTCAAGTATAATGAATTGGACATGGAATAAAATTACTAAACTCAGATTGCTCCAAAAGGTGTGTTCACAATGAATGGAAGGGCGTCATTATATAGGGCCGAATTGAAACAGTTTTCCACTTAAGAAGGCATGCTCATTGACAGCAAAGTGCCCAGAAATGGTCAAAATGATAGATGGCGGATTCTTTAAACCCTTAGTCATCAGATTGGAGGTGATTCGACCTTCTTTCAAGCCAGCAAACGAATAATTTTTCGATTCTCACATGGCGGATTGACAGGTCATGGCGTTTTCCAGATTTTTAGGTTATTTTGAAATAAATGTTTTGAAAAATTCGTTCCAGGAATGAGGTCGAGCCTGCTATACTTCCACGTTGCATTACCTTTGCCAGAGGAGCCGCGTTTGATTCATTATACCCTGCCCATGTGCTTCAAGTGCGTTTTTCTTCCTGCGCGCGATTTCAAACGCGTTTTCCTTCTTGCGCGTGGCTTTTCACGCGATTTTCCTGTTTCTTTCTCTTTAAAAATATTTCAAATGTTTTAGCTTTACATTATGATGTATTTTCTATTCCAAATATTTAACTCTCAATATTTCGATTTCCCATTTTAAATCAAATATTTCCTTTGTAATATTCACGAGTTTTGATGCGTATCAATAAAAACATAGTATTTGATACTTCCTTCATATTTAAATATTTTTAAAGTAGTAATTTATAACTCAACGTAAAAATCGTTTTATAAATTTACCAAGGTATTTTAAATTTATATAATCCACATTTCAATATTATTTATTTATATATTTTATCACATATATATTTCAATTAAGTGTAATATTTTATATATATAAATATATATATTTTCCGACATTACATCGTGATGTATATATATATATATATATATATTACCTTAATATTAATATATATATATTTAAATATATAACTATATACCACATTTACATAGGTATTTATGTATTTATGTATATATATATATATATTCATAATATAATCACATTATTAATATATACATTAATACATAGATATTTATGTAATTTTGCTAGGCAGTATTATTAAATATTATCTCCACTACAGATATCAGACGGAATGTGTACACATATACACTTGTATATGCGTATGTATAGATGTATGTGCCTAATTAATCAAAACACATAATATTCACATAATTCATACTTGGATCATGGTTTGGAAAGTCTGACGTCTAAACAATCTCATCCCTAAAGCATAAAGAAGTGAATTCAGAATCCTTATAGTCAATACACAAGCCTATGGATGACTTACCGTTGCCTCGACAAACAAACTTGGCTTACTCATTCAATAGTATGTGTGTGTATGCTCAATTTGGTAATCGTTACTGTTTACCCGACCAAGTTCCTCCCCGAATGATGTCTCTCCTCTGTCCGGAGGTACAGTCTTCATACCTGCATATCACGACATGACACCGGCAATCATATGCTCATAACAAGGTAAAAACATCTCACAAGTTAGATTAACATTATTCCATAACTATATGCAACATTTAATCAAAACTAAATCATTTAGAAGTAACAATCAAATGAAACCATCATTTAAACAGGACTCATTTATTTAATAACGAGATCAACCATGTTTTATTCATCATCAAGATTCAAACAGTACAATCAATTGCCCTATACAATAGTAGCTATAATATCGGGATGTAACACCAGCTGAAGTGTAATGTCTCTAATCACTGAGTAACTGCCACACGAGACCCTCTATCTATAATTGTTAGCCTACGAGGGTCAAATGATAGGCTAATCCTTACGAACTTTGATGCTCACGAAAATGGGGACATTACAGACATGAAAACAAGCATACTTTCAAGCATAAATTTTTACTATCTCAAAAGCTGCTTTTGCAATATACTCAATTGTATATGTACTACTGTACAATACCAGAAGAATTAGATCAATCACTTGCACATCATGGAATCAATAAATAGAAGTTTTTTGGGGTGTTTGAACCTTTGGAATTCAACTCACGCAAATATCATATTGTGTACTCCAATTGGCCTAATACATTAGTACAATGTCATCATCTGGTGCAAGCACAATTTTAGGAGTATGGCTATGTCATGTCCCCTTTTCGGAAATAAAATAATGAGGAGACCAATAGCCTATTTATTTATGTTTGTAGGCTAAGGATAAAGTTTAGGAAAATAATTTAATAATCATGTTTTAAGTTAGTCCTAATAATATTATATGAAAACATTGTAAAAAGGCAACTTAAATATTATTATAATTAATGAGATAAGTGGGCCATTTAAATAGCACATAATAAAGCCTTTTGTAATATTTTATTAAAATGTTTTTAAGTGAGTACATTTTGAGGGAAAAGGGAATTCAAAAAATGAGCACTAAAAAGGAGTCTATAAAATAGAGACAGTGGCTCAAAAGGAGATCATCCAATTTATGAAATCAAAACCCCCTTTTTATCTAATAGCTTGAACACTTGTGTTCATCTATTTCTCCTAAGGACAAAAATCCTTGGAGTGTGGAGATTTGGAGGACAAAAACCTTTTTGGTTTCTAGGCAAGAGTAGAGGATAAAAACCGTTTGCTTTTTGAGGCGGTTTCATCTTGAAATCATAGTCATGTAGAGAAGATTGTAGTTACATTTCAATTTCCAATTTTCTGTAGGACCATTGCTACAGTACTATTTGGTACCACTACTACAATGCTATTGCTATAGTATTACAAAAATACCCTATCATGGTGATAAATTGTCATGTCCCCTTTTCGATAGCCACCTTGAGGATTGTTTAGCCTTATTTATTCGTGGAGGCTAAACTTGGGAAATAAAGGGATAAATATTAAATTAATTATTTATAAAGTTATTTCAATAAAGTAAAATTAAAAGATGACTTTATATTTAATTAATTTAATAAAGTGACTTAAAATAAAATAATAAGTCATAAAGTCACTTAAGGGAATAAAATAATATTATTTCTAGAAGCTCCTTGAAAAATCGATGAGAAATCTATATAAGGAGCTGTTGGCTTAGCATTTGGGTATGCTTGACTTGTGTTGGCGTAACAACTAACACCTCTGGAGTAGAAGTTGTTATGAACAGCCTGTGTACACTACGTAATGAGTGCTCTTCAAATTAGGAGGGGAAGCTCCCTCGTTGTGCTTTGACAAAAATACTTGCAAAGGAAAATAAGCTAAACTATGTCCTGTCTTTTTGTTTCAGCTGTAGAGGCACAAGGCTTTCTTGAAAGAACCTATACGTTGCAGCTGAGTTTTCTCTGGTTTTGCAGATCTACTAACTACAACTTAAATTTAATCTATCCAATCTCCTCAGGAAAACAGAGCGAGAGGAAATGGAGCAAGGTTTGACTAACTAACGATAAACGGGTTTAAATTCTCTACTTGAGGGCAAGGTGGCGCAACTATCATCTCAATTTAAACCAGCTTATTGGGCACAAAACAGATTTAAGAATTTACCAAGACAATCTTATGGAACCCTGTGTGGCATAACACTTGATTGAAAAAGCAAAGTCTTCACAAAACAGCCTTTATCATTACAATCTCACGAAACCCTATGTGATATTGATAAAGATTCACGAAACAGATTTATCACTGTAATTTCTCGAAACCCTATGTGGCATAACGATTGATCACAATGGTAAATAGACACGAAAACAGATTTATCACCTCAATCTCTTGAAACCCTATGTGGCATAACAATTGATCTCAATGATAAAGATGTTCAAACAGATTTATCTAAACTAAGGAAAGAATTCACCACTACAATCTCTTGAAACCCTATGTGGCATAACAATTAATTGCAATAGTGAAGACACATGAACAAATACCAAAAGAGTAATATTGAGGGCAAGGTAGGCGCAGCATATATTTCTCTCTCAAGCAAAAGTTATTTACAAATGAGCAAAAACTCTTATTTATATACATCAAGGTGTAGGGAACCCTAAAATCACCTTGAGTCATCTACAGTTCTTGCAATGCATGCAAGACATGCGCCAACCCTAATTAAGTAAACTATACAGCTAACTGGAAAACTACCATCAGTTAACCGAAACATCTAATCTAAAAATGGACAATTGTGCGAGCATGCGTCCTTATTGAAAGCATGTTAGCGGAAGACTACCATGGAGTTAACGAAACCCTAAAAGAAACTCCAAGTGCGAAAGCAGATCTCGAATAGATATACATGTATTGACAACATCGAGGTTAATAAAGGGTAACACCAAGTTCAACTCGTGTGTGTAATATCTATCTGAGAGGTGGGAAGCGAGTTCTTGAGTGTGATCTCGGCAATCAATCCCTCAGCGAGTTGACTATATCACTATCAGGACTATGAGACTCTGAAAGAATGCTATATCGATGCAGCATATCCTCACCATTTGTCGGTAAAATTCACCCCTACTCCTCGTTGCCTCGTCGAACAATCTTGACATATTTGTAAAATGAGTAATCTTACAGCCAATGGTCTCCCCACTGAAAATGGTATGAATGAGTGCCTGGAGCTCTGACTGAACATCGGTAAGCTCCACGTAGGCACCACCCTCGATCTGATAACGGCACGGTAAGCGGGACACTAAAGTCCTCACAAACCGGAGTGCACTAGTGACCTGCTCTCTACTCTCAGCCAACTCTGATGCTAAACTGTCCTCTATCTTTACCTGAAAACCAATTGTGTCTTCCAAGAGTAGATAGCCTCTCTGTCCTCTGCATCTGTGACTGTATCATAAGCCACACTCAGGTGAGCAATCATAATCTCGTCCCGGGGTTTGTTAATTGCCATATCTCTTTCCTCATCCTGAAGACGAAGACAGAGCTCCGTGCATTGTACCGCAACTGATATAACTGTGTAAGCATAGTACGACCTCTAGCAACGAACTCCTCCTCCCATTCCTCCAAACGCTTGCCATATGCAACCAAGTGATTGAGTTGACTTTGCTCTGCTGGAGGCTCAAGCATCGGTGGGAGTGTACTAATGGCATCGGGTCTATGCACAAGGCTAGAAATATACTGACGAAGCTGTCTGATTTCAGCCTTGAGGGCTGCCTTATCCTCTTTCCTTTAGTATTCTATCCCTGGCACTGTCCGTAGCAACTTGTAGAAGATCAACCTGAGTCTGGCGTGTGCTGCGACCAAGGTTGACTGTGATAACCTCAAAATCCTGAGATTCTAATTCAGCCAAGTTCTTCCCCTGTGGAGGTACGGCAGTCTCAACGACAATCTCCATGTCAGTGTTTCTCTCTACGTGAACCATGTTCTTGACTCTCTTGTCCGGCGCATCCTGGTAAATGTCGTCAAAATCAGAATGATTAAGAACATAAGATGGCTGCCTCCTCTTCCTTCCTAGCTGAGCTTCGATCCAAGATTGGTCTCGGTTAATGCTACTAGAAGGGTCTGCACTAGCGACAGGAGGTACTGATGAGAGTGAGTGTGTAGAAGACCCACTGCGAGGTGGAGAATCTAAATCCAATTCAATGTGAATTGGGACTGGTGAAGGCTCTGAAACTGGTGTAGGAGCTTGAGGCTAAACCTCAGGTATTGGCGGGCTCTGAACTGACCTCTGAACTGATTCTGTGATAGGATATCTGTCAGGCTCCGTATGTGTAACAGTGGCAAGCGCCTTGCCCTTTGAATTGTTTGGCGCTTGTACTTTCTTGGGAGGATTACTCTTCTTTTTGTTAGGTTTCGACGAGGAAGGTAACGAAGGATTCACCACTACTGGCGGCTCTGCTCTGGGAACACTTACCCTCCTTGTCTTCTTGCTGTCGAGGTAAAGTATACTGTTCTGAATAACTCTACTTGACCTCTCTTTGACCGTTGCATATTCTTGGCGTGCAATCTCTGGCAGCCTTGGTTGTGTGTCATTTGCTCTCTGAAAAAGCGGCGAGAAGAACTTCTCCTAGATCATCCCAGTAAAACTCCCATCTCGATAAGAAAACAAAAATGCGTGAGGGAGGAGAAAGCGGCCCGTACTTCGTCTACTGTTCTCGAAGTCATCGTACAATTTGCTTGATAATCCTCCATAGAAGGCTCGTGATATGTGCCTCGGCAAGGCGGCTGTATAATGACACGAAGGTCATAGAGCGCGTCTTCGACAAGATACTTAAGATGATATTTTTCAAGTTCTTGTCCTGCGATCTTACTATCAATTGCCGACTTGCACCAATGCATTCCAAATTGAAAAGGAAAGTTGAGAGATGGTCTGTGCCTGCGTCGTAGAAGACAATGAACATCATGCATCTGTCTTGGAATTCACGAAGATTGTCTTATGTAGAAAGGATAACGTGGGCATAGGATTTCTGTGACGTGGCTTCGGATGTGAGTTGTATGTTGGGGTGGATAAACCAATCGCCCATCCTTCCGCCATGCCCTAACAGCTGAGATCTGAACATGCAATTCCGGGTCCAAGTTCCTCATGTAAGTCAAGAAAGCTTGGTGCTGCGCTTGAAATGGCGGATTCGTACAGTGAACTCAAGGCAGTCATATCTTGATAAACCTTAGAACAGGGATGCTTACGGTGTTAGAGTCTCGAGCCCGACACATGCATGATCAAGTACACGAGATATGAACACATATGAAACTCATGGGAAACTAGGAAACCAGTGATCTGCCTGTGGAGAATGTCGCTGATGAAGGATGCCCAGTCATAATGCTCCTGCCCAGAAATGATGCGACCAATAATGTAATACATCCAAGGCTGGAAAACATTTGCATGTTCTTGACCTGAGACACGATTCAGGAGTGTGATTAGAATTGCATACTCATCCTTGTATTCACCGCGACCCACGTTGTTTGGCAATCTGTTCTTTGCTTGTTTTAATCATCTTTCTGCCATCTTCTTCTGACACTTGTCCATATCAGCATCACATGCCTGCGCACACTGCTCCATAGAAACAACTAGGCTGTTAAGGGTGTTGAGAATACTGAAACTCCTTTTCGATGTCTAGTGGCTTGAGACTGCAAATGACTCGCCCGTCAACTAACACTATCTCATGAGTAGTAGGATTGTAATGCTTAATACAAGCCATCACGAATTCAACACAGTGAATGGAGATAGGTATGGAAGCGGCCTCTAGTAAGCCAGACAGTTCAATATTTTGAATGATTGAAGCTCTGATCTTAACAGGATCAAGAACTGCTTCTGGCAACACCTTGTGAAGATCTGTCTCAACCAACTTGCGGAAATCATGAGTAAGGACTGTTTTGGTCACAGCCAGTCGGTAGTGAGCGCATTCTAAAAATTAAGCACATTGTTGTGAACTTGACTATATTCGACAAAATTTACGGAAAGCTATAAATAACTGCGAGAGTTAAAAACTAGCCTTTAGAAGAATTAATTTTCAGCGAAAAAATCAAAGAGATGTGGGTTTTGCAACCGGGAAAAAGGATTCTAAGACAACTTGAGCGTCAGTTGCGAAAATTCAACTTCTGCTTGATTGTACAAAGATTTTCCACTTGAGAAAATTAGCAATTCGAGAACAAATGTTCTGAAGCTAAAAATTCATGAAAAATCAAACGCACAAATTTAACTCGAGAAAACTATATAAGAATGATCCAGATACTGAGACTTGCCAAATTCGCCAATTTCAGGAACATGCAATTTGTATTTTGTGAGAAATTTGAGATCAAAAGATGAAAAAGACGTTTTTATTATGCCTTCTTCTGTGAAAATCGCTCAAGATTTCTTTGAAAAACTGATAATTGTGAACTTGAATCTGCAAAAAGATATGTTAGGAAAAATCGCCTCTGAGAATTGATGTAGATTTTGCCTCTGAACTGGAAGAATTCGCCTTTAATTTATGAAAACCACGAATTTCTCTTGAAATTTGCGCCTTTTGAATGAATAAAATTCGAATTTCCTCTGAAGAAAATACGAATTTGTATTGAATTTGAGGTTTCGCCTTTTGATTGTTAAATACGCCTTTGAATCTCTGAAGAACTGCGAATTGCTTATGAGAATTGAGATACGCCTTTGAAAATCAAGGAATTGCGAATTGCTTTGAATTAATTTGCTTTAAAGATATGCACCCTTCTCTTATTGAAGAAATACGAATTTATCTTGAATTTGCTTTGAATTTAATAAACTCCGATTTCTCTTGAAGATAATGAATTTGCCTTAGCAAATCACGAATTTCTCTTAAGATTAAATTTGCTCTTGAGAAATACGAATTTCCTTTGATAGCTCTGTGAATAACAATGAAGATTGCGCCATGTATAAATAAGAAGAAATTCGCACTGAATTGTGACTGCAAGAATTCATAAACCCTAACAAGAATAGAAATCCTCTGATTGGTTGCCTTTCAGTTGCACTGCCACTGACTGGAAGTTCACATTTGAAAATAATAATAAAATATTTATTATCATGCAAGGGCGCCAAAAATAGAAAATCGCCATCTTATGCTAAAATTGCAAATATTCTGAACTTCAGTTGACAATTTTGTTGAAGCTCTGAGATTCATCGTTATGCTTCAACGATTCTGAAAAGTGATCTTTTGAGCATATAGGCGTCCATTTGCTCAAGATACTTCATTTTTTATTAACTCCCTATTTAATAGCTGACAGCACTGTCACGACTGGCCAACTTCGACACTGATTTCCGGATGACCGGGTGATGTTGAGACTAATCTGAAGAATTCATCGGAAAGCCTACTGAACAAGGAAGAAATGTCTGCTGGGAGACACAACTGCAAAATCCATCGTTTAACCCCTTGAAAAATTAGGTGCTCTTGATTAAATTGCTTTTACGGGTTCCAGACTCGGCCATTTCTCAAATTGCCATCTGACGCTTCAAACGGCTGCCGACGGTGAGCAATTGAACCACCAGCGACAAACAACGAAAGCCCCTTCTGCGTGCCCACAGAACGTGCATCAATATTGTACATATGACCTGAAAATTAATTAAAGACTTCAAAATCGCGCCCCTGACTCCTATGTTGCATTAGTGTCATTTTAGCTAAGCAGACTTTCATCCAAGTACCCTACTTTGACGTCCCGGTACTTGGGTAGGATGACCCAGGTCCGAACCTTGTCATTTTAACGGACAATGGGAAGAGCCCTGAAGAGATCTCTGGGTGATGAGCAAAAGCGCTAAGACCTCAAACACTCCAGTCGTGTTTATTTAAAATTACCGCTCGGACTTGGCCATTTTCGGACGTCTTAACTGCGTGTACTAAAGACCTCTTGCGTCTGAACATTGCCAGTCGAGGTGACGACTGGGCTGGGTTGAATAGATAAAATGATTGCGGCTCAATAGCCGTGAAGACTTGACGGCAAACTGTCATGAGGCCCTAAAGGCTAGGCGCCTCTAGACTGTGTAAATACACTGAAAATCATTTGTTGGTCCGCCCGTGAAATTACGTGCTTGGTAGAATCACTGCCACGATCACCTGGAACGTCGGATCGACAAGCAGGATGATGCGTTGCGGAGCTAGGCTAGAGTATTACTGATGTCGTGAAGACTCTATCTACAAATTTCGCCATCTAGAGGGTCCTTTAAGCCAGCGCCCCTGGCCTGTACTTGCACTGGGAATAAACGGAGAAGCTCAGAAACGTGAAAACTCCATTTTAAGCTGATCTTCGGATGACTGCCACCGGAGTTCTGAAACTCGAATGACTGTGCTTGATATCTCGTTGGACGAGCAGGCTAATCGTGAACCAATTGACTGTATCCGCCATCGAAACTGTCGAGATTTACCCCCTCTTCAAGATGGGTGCCCTCAGGCTAGAGGCGCGCTTTTGCCTGAAAAGGACAAATTTCTCACATCTGGAAATTTAGGGATTTCAACTTCTGTCGCTGATTTCCGGGGCTGTGAGTTTCGGAATACCTCGCTGGATAGCTCGACGGATAGCCAAGCTAATTCTGAAGAGATTGACTGGATGCTTGAGCATTTTAGACAAGATCTTGACCTCCAACAAGTTGGGCGCCCCTGGGCTATACTTGCACTTTCTGACTTTTCCTTTGAAAAATCTTCATAAATTGACCATTAAAAACTCCGTTTGGATCACTGAAATCTTCATGTGCAACATGAAATGCTGTCGTGAGACGCTCCTCCATCGTGAAACGCTCCATTCTGAGTCTCTGCTTCAGGTTCTGTTCAATATAACTGACTTTGACTGACAAACTATTGACAAAAACTCCATGCTTGATATTGCCCAAAACTGTGTTTTATATCATTTTAGCAAGGTTTAGACTTTTTAATGCAAAATGCCTTGATGAAGCTAAAAATTTGGTTTGGGTACAACAACTTGAATCTCATTTCTCATTACCAATTTGGTAAGAAGCTTGAATGCTTTGTATTGCTCAAGGGTTTGAAGACTCTAGAGTACTAGGTTCAGTTGTTAAAGATCAATCCTAGTTGGAAATTGTGGAGGAATCCATCCAGGGTTTCTACAGGTGCTTCATTGAGGATTTGAACAATTGCAATAGCTGATGTATTATTGCAATTCTGAATATTAAATGCAATAGCTGATGTGTTATTGCAATTCTGAATATTAAGTGCAATAGCTGATATATTATTGCATATTGCTGAGGATTTAGCAACTGGTTTATTGTTGCATTGAGTTGGGAAATTTGCATATTTGCAGTAGCTGAGGTATTGTTGCAAACATCATCTCATTTAAAGAGGAGATCTATTCCTTGCTGGATAATTTATTGCCAGAAATTTAATGACATTTGGTCAAATTTTGGAGAGTTCGATTGAAGACAATTGCTTATTGAAGAATTCAGAATTTATTGGGAAGATATTCAACATATTCAGTCAGATCGATTTTATTTGAAGAAGTTTCTGAAGTTTTGAAGAAAAATAAGGAGATCGATAGCTCAATAGATAAGACAAAAATTCAAGACAAATTTAGAGTTAGTCAAAAAGGAAAAATCATTCTTCATAGGCACAACATTTACAAATAGACAAATTTTATTTTATGACTCCAGGCTTTGGCACAACAATTTGATATAATATTCAATTCAATTTTGGAGTGAGGCGCTAGCTTGAATAAAGACAAAAATTAAGGGAGCTGCTAGTCATCGTGGCATAAGGTCAAAGTTGAAGATTTAATAAATAGAAAAAAGAGACATCGATTCTTCCATATCAGGCCCTTTCTTCCTACCTACATCATGGGAAATATAAGAGGAGTGTTGTGTAAGACTAGGAAGCATCGAATTAGACATTAAGAGGTGGTGTGTGCAAGAAGTAGGGCTGGGCGCATCCAAATAAAGGAGAATCGAATGCCAAATTCAGTCGCTGCCATCGAAGACATCTTTCCTTTCATCCTATAGCTGTCAATTTGGCTGGGATGCATTCTTCATTGGGAGGATATGATTACATAATTGGATGTCTCATCGATTTCAAGCAGGGACGACTGAATACCAAATTTGCATCATTTGATTGAGCTTACTGGAGCTCATCACCAAAAGCAATAGAGTCTCTTATTGCTGGAGTTTGCAGCCATTGGCCATACATTCCCGGGTTCTTCATTATTGCATATATAAACTAGAGTTGCATATAGATATTTGTATTAGTTGCTAGAACTGCCATTACTAGTATTGTAATCGCTGTACATACAACCTTGTGTAATCACCAGTGAATGAATTTGAGTTGCATTAATTGCTGCCTTTTAGTGAACATAGTCGATTTGCATTGATTGGGAGTGGTAATGCCTTATACGATTGAATATATCAAACATAAGCAACAATATATGATTCTGAGTTCGCAAGCCATCTGTTTGTCAAAATGACATATAGTTGTAGTTGAATATCTGCATTAGTTCACTCATACTATTGCATTGAGAAAAGCAAAATAAATATTGTATTGCATTTCAGTCACTAAATCATTGCAATTAGAAGCCTTAATTTTCATGCAATCTTCATTTGCATCAAAAATACAGAAAGAAACAATAAATAGTAGTTAGAGAATTTACCAGCAAAGTGTTTGATGAAATTTCCAGAGTTCCAAAATCAGAAAATTTATATCAATTTTGGCAAGGCTTCTTATAGTGGTATTGTTGTGACCTTTTTATGTCTTCACCCCATTCAAAATGGGGACCCCCTAATTTTTGCTCCATTCTAGTCTTTTGGCTTTGGTTTTGTTTTTCTCTCTCTCTTTCTATCTCTTTCTGCTGTCCGCCTTTTCGGGGATGTTCCCGCCTTTGAGCTTAAACTTGAAATTTTGGCTAAGTCTGAGAATTAGGGTTTTGAATCTTCCGGCCAGTTTGAATTAAAATGGAGTAAGGAAATTGAAATCTGAGCTTGGCACTACAGTCAGCAAGCTTCCAGCAGGTTCCCAACAAAATTTCATTGAATTCAGACAACATACTATTTTTAGTAAGTACCTAATTTGGGGCATTTTCTCAGCACTTTTTGAAGTTCTATCCATTACACTACATCTAGAGCACGTCAAACTGTTTGTCTGCAAAATTTGAGCCAGATCTGACAACTTTCTATTTTTAACAAGTAACACATTTAGAAGCAGATTTTAGGGTTTACATGCGAAGTTTTTCAATGCATGTCTAGAGAATATTTCTGGGTTTTCCGAGACCTACGCAATGGTATAACATGCAAGATGAGATGATAACTTTCGGCAGTCTTCACTTCGAAGGCTATTTTTAGGGTTTGCATGCAGGACTTTTCAGTGCATGTCAAGTTATTCTTTATGGGTTTTTCAAGAGCTATGCAGCAAGGTGACATGCAAGCAGAGTTGGTCACTTTTTCAGGCACTTACTATTTTTAGCAGGATCATTCCAACAACTGCCCAACACTTCAATATCACGAACAAAGTGACATGCAACAAAAATGGGGTCAAACGAAGGTTGTTTGAGCAACATGCAAGTCAGATTAGGGTTTCGAGCTTCGGGGCCTAAAATGAGGGGTAAAACGCCTAAATCTCCGAGAACTGGTGTATCCCATTGCGATCAGTATCTTCCAAGGAATCCATTGGTAAAATTTGAAGGCAATCCGAGCACTTACTATTTATAGTAAGTCACTTCTGAAACAGGCTATAAATAGCAGGTCAGCGCGAGACTCCAATGTGAACAGGCCAGTCAACCCATGAGGATCACATTAGTTAGATTTCAAGTTAAACGGAGTTGCAGAAGTTTAGAAACCAAGTAGTTACTATAAATAGTAAATCACCTCCAAAAACAGGCTATAAATAGCAAGTCAGCACGAGATGGCAATTTGAACAGATCAACTGGATCATGAGGATCCCGTGGCGCGAATTCCAAATCAATCCAAGCTTCAGAAAAGTGAAAAGCAGAAACTTACTAAATATAGCAAACCAGGGCAAGCAAGCTAAAAAATGTCTAAGTCTAAGAAATTTCCTGCTCGACCCCCTAAATGCGCCCTCAAGAAGATGGAGCTTGGAAAATTTTCAAGTGTTAGCATTTCCTGCTCACCCCCTAAAATGCGCCCATGTTGATGACTAGCTGAAGGATAAAAAGTTTTCAAGTATGTGAAATTTCCTGCTTGACCCCT
This sequence comes from Sequoia sempervirens, assembly GCA_007258455.2. NCBI lineage: Eukaryota > Viridiplantae > Streptophyta > Pinopsida > Cupressales > Cupressaceae > Sequoia > Sequoia sempervirens. Next base: position 14,549 of record VDFB02108152.1, read on the forward strand.
CAAATGCACCATCATCAAGAAGGAAGTGATAAAAAATGTGTAAGTCATGGAAAAGTTCCTCCTCCCACCCTCATATGCGCCCAAGTCACCTTGCCTTGGAGGATGTTTAAAAATATGCTAAGTGTTGTTAATTCCTGCTGGGGTCTTGAAATGCGCCCATAGCACTATGAAGGACATTGAAAATTTCGTAAGGCATTGGAATTCCACCTCATCTAGATAGATGCGCCCATGATGGAAATGGCTCTAGAAAAGTTTCAAAGTGTTGTTGAATTCCTCCTTGACCGATGAAATGCGCCCAGGTTATCTAGCTATGAAGGACATGAAAAAAGTTTTTAAGTCATGTTAAGTTCCTGCAGGACCCCCTAGATGCACCCATGATCAGGGATGGATGAGAAAAAGTTTCTAAGTGTCAAGAATTCCTCCTTGACCCTCCAAATGCACCCATCTCCAAGAGGTGTGAAGAAGAAATAACTAAGGAATTGTTAATTCTTGCAGAGGGTCTCAAATGTGCCCAAGTTCAAGGTGGCTCTAGGAAATGTGTTGAGTGGCGTCGTTAATTCCTCCTCAACATGTCATATGCGCCCAAGGATGTTGAAGGTGGTGGCTCTTTAAAAATTGTTCTAAGTATTGTCAATTCCTCCTTGATACCCCAAATGTGCCCATATTCAAGATGACTCAAGGAAGGTTTCTAAGTATTCTTAATTCCTTCACCACTAGCTAAATGCGCCCATATTGAAGTTGGCCATGAAAAAAAATGCTAAGTGTTAAGATTTCCTCCTCCCCAAGCAAAATGTGCCCAAAGTGGAGAGAGATAGTGGTAAGGAAATATGACTAAGGTGTTGAAATTCCTCCTCACACCCTCAAATGCGCCCATGACTAGAGATGGATGGGAGAAAATTTCTCTAAGGAAAAATCAAGATTCCTTCTAGACCTCTCATATGCGCCCATGCTCATGGGATTGATGAAATTTTTCTAAGTATTTAAATCTCTCCTCCCCTAGAGGAATACGCCCAACCTTGAGAGAGGATGATAAAATTCACTAAGGCATGGATGAATTGGCAGTAGATACATCAAAATGCGCCAGCTTCATGACGTTGAAGAAAATTGTCCAAGGAAAAGCAAGAAAAATACGCCTAGAGATGAAGAATGAAGATGAACTTTGATGCCGGTATTGGCATGGTGTGATGGTTTATAGGTGGCATTGTTGTTCTTGCCACCAAGGTTCAAACCTCGTTGGGGTGGTATTGTTGAATGGTTGTATCCGGTTCATAGCTCCGGTCAAAAGCGTTTACCCCTTGAATAAAAAAAAAAAGATGAACTTTGATGGAAAAATATTTTTCTAAGGTATAAATTGCAAAAATTAAAAGTACCCCTTCATCTATAGACACATGAATTTGATGTTTTCTAAGGAGAATTTTCTTCTGGGTACTGGATATCTTCGATAAGGAGATGATTTTAAAATTTTCCACATTTAAGATGAATATTTTGATGGGCGCCTGATTGATGAAATTCCTAAGTAAAAATTTAAAATTTTCTAAGGCAAGGAATAGAAGTGTTTTTTTAAAAATAAAATTCCTTGACTGGTGAAATTAAAATTGATTGCCTAGATGATTTTGATCAAATTTTTCATGAAAATAATCTTCTCAAGCCAGAGATGGATGAAATCAAAGTGTCAATACCTCAGCTGGTGAAATGAATTTCTTAAAGGGGTACAGTTGAATTTAATATTTTCAAAAGATGATTTAAAAATGCTAGTGAAGTACGCCTGGACCAGTGAATCTTTTTTAAATTCTAGAAGGTCAAAATATTCTAGACGTTAGGTGCCAAGTGTTGCAGCTACCAGAGGAGGGAAAATCAAAATTTGAATGAACTGGCTAAAGTTAGCTTTCTTCTAGAATTTGACTTGGCTATATGTACTGTGAGTTTTGTTCATTTTTCTCCATCAGCTAGTAAGTTCGACTTGAGCTCTGAAGTGAAAAAAGATTGCAGTGTGAGGGAAGTTGAGTGTGGAGAAATTCGAAGTTGAGCAGTTGCTGAAGCAAGCTTGGGTCGAATATTTCTTCTAAGTGTTAAGAGTGGTATTGCTGCAAGAAAATTTTCTAAGTGTCGAGAGTTCGAAGTTGCTGCAGGAGCTGTTGAGGTTTGAAGTCGAAATTTAGTTGTGCAGCTTCTCATTTCGAAAATCTGTTGGCAGCCCCGATGTGATTTGATTTTTCTAAGTTAAATTGTTGATGACTATCTTTTGTTTTTACAGAATGGCTGAAGTAAGAGCGACTGGAAAGGAAAATAATGCCAAATCCAACAAGGCAAATGCGTCCAGACAGGCTGTGATCAAGAAGCTGAGCAAGTCTTTCCTGTCGGAGTCGAAGTTTTCTTCAAAGTTGGGGAAGTTGGCTGATTCGAACTTGGGATCTTTCAATATGGAAGCTTTCAAATGCCGAATGATGGGAATTGGAGGCCATCGTCCATCAATCACTTCGCACAATATTGTTAGAAGTGGACTTTATGCAACTGCTGGTTTTCCACCAGCAATTCAGTGTCCAGAGTTGATCATGGAGTGTGCTAATTGTTACAACCCAGAGCGAAGGACTATCACTTCACCGGATGGCAAGTTGTTCGCCAACCTCACGCCTGCAGCTATTGGCGAAGCATGTATGTATTCTTCTACATTTGACAGATGTGCTGATATGATAAACTCTCGTTGGATGAACAAGCCCAAGCCAACTTGCACGAAGTTGCCGAAGCAGATAATCTCAGATGATTTGAAGTAGGAATATTGTGATTTGGTTACGATGCTTAGCAGAGTTGGAGGATGCCCCCAGGCGTTCATCTTTGAGCCTTGGATGTTTCACTACATCAACCTTGTGCTAGAAGGCAAGGAGCATATTGACTGGGCAGTGATGATCAGTGATAATTTGCACAAGCAACTCCAGAGTTTGAGGAGAACGAAAACATTCTATATGGGCTCATACATTATCTACATGTTGGCTCACATGACGAAGTATAGAGGAATATTATACAAGGAGCCTATTGGGTGTGGCTCTCAGCAGTTTAAGATTCATGAGGCTTGTCCGCAGTTGCACTTGACGAGCACATCTTATTACAAGAGAGTCAATGAGGCCTTCACCATGCACATAACGAGATCACTTCAGCAAAGAACTCATCACAGGATCTCCAAGGAGGCTCAGGAGTTGATAGAAAGGTACGAGTGTTGGTTCATCCGATTTCCAAAATTTACTTACATTAGGCTGCAAGGGTTCTCTTCATATCCATATAGGTTGCCCAAATACCCTACAAACAGGATTTTGATGTTAGAAATATCTAGGCAACTCATCGCCTATGATAAGATTCAGAAGAAAAAGAAGAAGGGAGGACTTGACTTCCCAATCATCATGGGAAATTCAGATGAAGTGTGTCCTTCACTGCAAGCAGCCAAGGAAGCTGAAAATGAACTTTAGTTTTTCCACCTTTCTTACCACACTAGCAGGCAACATTATGATCCCCACAGGAATATCAAATGGATACTGTCAGAGGAGTTCAAACATAAGGCAAATATTGAAGATTTTTGGGCTAGTGTGTTGGATCAAGCTGAGGTAAGAAGGATGTTTTCAAGATTACCTTTGAGCATGATTAGGGAGTGCGAGATTATTCCAGTGTCGGACCAGGTAGACAAAGATATGAACGTTCTTCATCCAGATTATGAGACAATGAGGGATACACCACTCCCACTTCCAGATTGGTCGGAGTCGGAGATTGCAGATTTGGATACACTTTGCATACCAGTCCTGACATTCACTAGAAGATGGGTTGAGAGGCATGTGAATAGGCTTAAGAGTAGGTCAATTCCTCTTACTTACAACTTGATGGGAGATCCTAGGACGTCAACTACTACAAAGAAGCAGGTTGCTTGAGTTCCAGAGTCACGAAGGAAAGAGCCAGTCCAACCAGAGCCTCCGAGAATTGAGGTGGCATCACCTACGCCATTGGAGACTCGTTCTCCAAGCATACAAGAGGTTTCATTATTTGCTGATCAGAGGAATATGTTGAATAAGGAACAGGGACTACAAGAGGAAAATCAACCACCATGAAGGGAGTCTGTTGGCCAGAGTGTCAACGCACCTACTAGAGATAACCAACACGAAGAAGATGAAGAAACTGCTACAGATACACGCTTCTAGCATGAGCTTGAGGCAGCATTAGAGGATGACACTGTTACAGGACAAGAAGCCCAGGGTTCAGGAGATACTCAGCCCGTAGAAGCCGATGAGCTTTGTCAAGATGAAGTTAGAGAGGAGGTTCGTGAAGAAGAAGAAAGGAATGAACAACCATTTATTATTTCAGATTTACAACAGGTAGTGCCAAATTGGCTTAGAGACAGGATGAGGAGGAGCTTCGTTGAGGAGACTGATCTAGCAGTTGAGATAGAGGAATTTCTGAGTAGGATCAACGCGCCTCCGACAAAGAAGAGAGCTAGGAAGTTTTCGAAGATTTCAACAGATGAGGACGGCTCTCGCACCCTGCACGTGGCTGTGCCAAGGGTTGAGTGTGATTGAGATGAGGTTGTTCTAGAAAATTATGTGATCACCACCATGGAGTTAGGTCGCCCCACAGGAGCACAAATAATTGAGGAATATGATAGCTCCTACCAGGCACTCAAGGACAGGTTGCTCCAGACTGAAGGCAAATACAAGAAATTGAAGGAGCATAAGACATTGATAGGTTATGTACAACACTTGCCTCGTCCTTGTGGGCAGGAGAATCCGGCTGTTGAGCTTCCAGCCGAGTTTCCTAGAGAATCAGTTAGCGGCTTGGAAGATTTGAGAAAGATGGCACATGAGGTAGATAAGTGGGTTGCTAGCGTTCGTGTTGAGACAAAAAAGTTTATGGAGGATCTTGCTCATGCTTATTAGCAAGCTTCCAGCATTATGGCACAGATGGATGCAGTTGATCAGGCTTGGGGTGATGCTCATATCTATTAGACTAAGGTTGTCCTTCGTCTAGAGGCTTTGATGCATACTCCCTTATAGACTTTGGTTCAGGGAGGCGTGATACAGGAAGGTGATAGATATGATTTCACCAGCTGGTACTCTTCAGTTGTCATAGGCCGAGGATTCTTTGATGCAGCACAGGCAGATTCAGCCAGGGTCAGAAAGGCCATGATGAACATTCTTGATGGAATCCTGAACACATTAGAGGCTATCTTTGCTAGGAGGCTGACTTCTAAGGAAGTGACTGTTGATGGTTTGAGGAGTAGATTACCACCTTTCTTTTCAGAGGTGAAGACTTTTGTTTAGAATGACTTTGAGAACACCTCAACTTTCTCCAGCATTATTCAGAACACTCAGGATGCTTTAGTTGCTTGGAGAAAGTCTTGCACTCGACATGGGCAAGCAGTTACAGTGTTGGAGTTCCAGCTTGATCATATTCCGCCTATCTTAGTTCAGGAGGTTGAGGCTGTGTTGACCAGGTTCATTGATTTTGCAGCCAAGGAGAAGGAGAATGGAAACGCCTTTCTGGATGATTGATAGTGGGCATTGATTGCTTTTGCTATTTTGGGAGAGAGTGGGAATTTTTTGATTCATTTATTGTACCACTCCTCATTCTACCAGCTTTTAAGGTTAAGGCTGATGTGGCTTGATCTAAGCCCTCCATTTGATTGTAATCTGAGTCGTCCATTGGACTGGGCCATCTATAAAAAGGGCATCCCCCCTCATTTGTACCTCAGTAGAGATTAGACATTAGATTGGACTAGAGAGTAGACAATCTTAGCATTAGTTTTGTTGGGTTAAAATTATGTAATCAACTTTTCGATAGATTACACAACTAGGACTTCAGCCACAGCTATGTGAGATGTAAATCTCTCCTCTCCGAAAGGGGAGGCGCCCTTCTTACTGCTGACAGAAGCGATAGTAAAACAAACAAAGTAATTACAAAATGTACACAATACTTACGAAGTGGGGGGGGTGTGTTACATTCATCCTTCTCTCTTTCTTCATAGAAGATGTTTACAATGCTTCACTGTTGGAAGTTCTCAATTCACAATAACTCTAAACTAACAACGAGCAGTAATGCCAATACCTCTATCTTGTCAAAACAAAGCGTAGAGGTACCAGAAGTGATTAACGATAAACTAGTAAAAATAAAAGAGAAAGCTCACGAAGGCACAAAGTCGTTTCGTAGCCTTATCAATGGTGGATTTGTGATAGGCATGTTGTTTTTCACGTTAGAAGCACATAGTCTTCTTAGACGCAGCAATTCCTCGAACAACATGAACAATTACAAGCGCAAAGTCTTGTAGATTATCCAACCAAAGTATCCAAAGAGCATGAATAATTACAAGCACAAAGTCTTGTAGATCATTCAACAATATTAAACAAAACACAAATGTAAATCTAAATAAAGGATGTAACACAAAGTTTACATGAATTACTTAGAGTCCTTCAGATCCCATAAGCTAATCACCACCAAATGAGATCAATTCATAAGATTATCGAATCCAACACAAAGTTTGGTTTGCAATCTTCCTCTTTATTGATCAAATTTCATTCACAAAGCATGAACACAAAGTTTCACAATTCTGCTTCAAAAAGGGCAGCACTTCATTGCAAAATACTAAAGGATAAACTTTACAATAGAAATCCCTCATATTTATAAAAGAGAGGGAAGAGTAAATCTAGGAAAGTTAGGTGAGTTAATTTAGGAAAATCTCACCTAAATTTTGACTAAGTCAAAATGTAATTTGTCTTCAAAAAATTACATCTCGGATATTAGTGTAATTACATTTCGAAAAATGACATTTAAGATGTCAAAAGCTATTTACAAGATGCATAGAGGAAAGCATCAAAATGTTCAACATCGGAGATCAAGAATCTTCATGGTCCCTTGCTTTGGGCGCGGAGTCTTCATACTTCTTCTTGGTCTCCTGTATGAACGCATCATCTGGGCCGACTGTGTAATCTATAAGGGTGTGAGCTCTTGTGATCGGCCTTCTGGCAAATGAATGGATTTTCTTGCACCCGCGAAGATGCGTCTTGAGATTATCAAGTGTCAGTCGTATATCACAAATGATATGTATTGAGGCTTTGGGAAAAACTGTCATCCTCAACTTCAACATACTTGACTTCTTTGTGGTCTGGGATAGTTCCTTGGATGGAAGATGTCACCTTTAGGATCACTTGATGGTCTGGAAGGCGCAGGATGGTGAATCAATGAGGCGTTAGCGAAAAACAGCATTGGGAAGCGTGAGCGGCTTGTTGAGCAGGCGTGAAATGAACAGCAGGCATGGAAAAGCGATGCGGGAGTGAAGAAGCGGGGTCGAATGGAAATAAGCAAGTTTGAAGGGCAGATAAGCGCCAAAAGTGTAAAGGTGCTAAAATTCCAGCACCATTGCACAAAAAATGACTAGTGCGGAAAAAGTGCAAGGTGTAAAAATAATGCCTTAGTCAAAATTGACTGAAGTCGGGAAGAAATTAGGGTACTAAAATTCAGCACCATTGCACAAAAATGACTAAGTCGGAAAAGTGCAAGGTGCTAAAAAATAATGCCATAGTCAAAAATTGGCTAAGTATAGCATGATAATGTAGGCGCTTTTTAGCGCTTCTACACATTTTTGGAAAATCACTTTTTATGCAGGGTTGCTGATTTTTGGCGCCCCTGCACTTTCAATACTTAACCAAAAATTTGGATGAGTTAGGCAACAATGTGTAAGAGCGCACTTTTTTAGCACTTCTACACATTTTTGGAAAATCACTTTTTATGCAGGGTCGCTGATTTTTGGCACCCCTGCACTTTCAACACTTAGCCAAAAATTTGGATGAGTTAGAGCACACTTTTTTGGCACAACTGCATCTTTCACAATTTAACTAAGTATGATTAGTGAGACTTCGTGAAGGAGCTCGTTTCGAAGGTCTTCGCGAGACGAACATAGGGGGATGCTCAAACTCACTGTTTGAGGCTTTGGAATGCACTTCGAGGTGGATTGAAAATCACCTCGTTTTGCATGCTTGAACTTCACGAACCTAGGAAACGGACAAGTTTCGTAGGGGGGTTATCCGTGAATCGAGCGCTGCTAAATTTCATGATAACAAGTTTGTTAGCCTAGCTTGAAGAGGAAGGAAAGCTTTCTTATTGAATGCTTTGTAAAAGGTTGTTGTGAACACTCAATAAAAAGAGTTTTCATTGATGATGATTGCATTTTTTGTTGTGAGTAGCTAGCAAGGCTTTTTTGTCCTTCCAAATCACTTAGCATTTTCAAAGTAGGATTTAAAGTAGAGCAATTTTCATTTCATGCAAGTAGTAGTTAGTTGTGGGTTGTGGTGTTTGATCAAGGTAGCTTCGTTTCATCCATACCACTAGCAGCTTGCTGACGGCAAGTTTTCCTTGTGTGGTCGACTGGAACACTTTATAAGCTTAACTTCGATTATGATTCACGTCTTGGCATGCATCGTCGTGATGGTGTCTTTATGCTGAATTGTGATTTGAACACTCGTTGCTACCCCCTTGAAGATTGCATCAACTTTGTAGGGGCTGTCCAACGCGAGGCGAAGCAATATCTGGTTGAAGCCTACTGAAATTGATCCCACGTTCTGCTCTTAGATAGAACTTAGAGCTTCTAAACCCTGCACTTATTTCAATTCAGTACATTTCTGGTTAGTATAGGAAATACGTACCTGTTGATGTGATTTTCGTGACCGCACCAACGTAGAATAAAGTCGCCAACGGCTACCCTATTCTCTCTTGATCAAAGTATCCAGCATGCTAAGATTGCAAGAAAGTTCATGCGTTCAACTCCAAGGTTCTTTTAGTGCGAATAGGCTCAGTTGGCTTGATGTGATTTGCTGGTATTTCAAGGGGACTTACGGAATTGTTTGGCAGCGGAGAAAGGAATTCAAATGCTTGAAAAATTTGTCTATGAAGTGCGGGTTTCCTATTTGTTGATGTGATTTTTGTGACCTCACCAACCAGGTAGAACAAAGTTTCCAAATGGATCCCCTATTCGCTCTTGAACAAAGTATTCGACGTGCTAAGATTGCGAGTGAGATCACGCCTTCAACTCCAAGGTTCTTTAAATGCGAATAGGCTCAGTTTGGTTGATGTGTGTATGCTGTGTACTCACGAGGGGACTTACGTAGTTGTTCACAAGACATGTAGTGACAACCAATGTGTGCTTTTGAAGGGGATTTTATGCGCGAATGATTTGGCTTTATGATGCAAGTTTCCTAAAACTAACCAGGATTATGCAGAATTGAATGGTTGCAGAGATTTCTAAAATCTAACTTCTAATCTAAATGCAAATGGATATTACGCTCAATTTAAATGAACTTCGACAAACATTGTTTAGCCTCCTGTTGGACAGCGTCAACAAGGTAAGTGCAATCTTCAAAGGGTGAAAATGATGTTCAAATCACGATTCAATAGAGCAACTACCATCACAACGATGCATAACTACCTATGAACCTTGATCGAAGTTAAGAATAAAAAGTCCAGTTGACCACACAGGACGTGCTTACCATCAGCAAGAACGTTAGTGGTATGGATAAACGAAATTCACTTATATCAAGCATAGACATCCATATCTAACTACAAGCATGAAATTAAGTTCCTAATTGAAGTCAAAGGAATAAGAAACCTCACGAACTATTCGAAACAAAGTTGAAATTCACCATCAATGAAAAGCTTTATTAAGAATAGTCTTTTGTGACAATTTCTTACAAAATTCTCTAAGGGAGAATTCCCCTTCTTCTTCAACAATGCAAATGAAAAAAAAACTACTCTAACTTAAAA
>VDFB02108153.1:0-12531 GCA_007258455.2 Sequoia sempervirens
TTGTGTGTGGAAAGAAAGAGCTTGTAGAGATTGTGAATGAAGTTAAAAAGATAAGTGTTGCTGGTAGTTCAAGGTCTGATAATGTTTTGACAATAGGTAAGAAGGTTACTTTAGGTTTGTTGAAAATATATTAGAATACAAATGTTTAATTTGGTACATTGGTGTGTCCATTGGATGGGAGCATGGTGAAAGGACAAGTAGTAAATTCTATAGGTACAGTAAGATGTAAATTTGATGGTATATTGGAAAGTAAGACTAACAAAATAGTGACAAGAGAAGTTAATGGGGAAGTAAAGAAAATACAGGAAGGACAAAATGATAAAGAAAGCTAGAAGCGTGGAAATGACATAAGAAAGGAGTCAGTACAAGAGATTACTATCATGTATTTGTTTGCAGGTGTGGATGGAGGAATACAATTTTTTCTTGATTAGGGAATAGGGAAAAGACCATTGATAGGTTTGAGTGCAACAGTGAAGTCATATTCAAATATAAATGTAGTCAAAAAGTGTAGGGCAATTTGCAAGAGCACAATGTATGGAATAGTGGAAGGAGATTGTGGAGTAGACGAACATCTATGAAGGATGGTGAAGTTGGTACCAGCTGCAACTCATGTGGCATGACTTCTTTCCAGTGGGGTTGTATGGTGTAGGAGCACCTACAACCATAATGAAAAATTCGATGTGGTGAAATGTAACTATGTGAATTTGAGTGAGTCTAGGTTAGTATAGGGGGTGATAATTTTTTTTTTTATGTTTAATAAGGTCTAAAAGACCATTTTCTATGTATTTAGGTTTCTAGGAGTTATTGGGGTTCTTATGTCAAAAAAATTGTAAAAAAGATGTAAAGTTGTCAATGCAAAATTGTCAAAATCACAACATTGTGGGAATAGGAAGAGATAAAGAAGTTTAAAAGTTTATTAGGTACATTGAGGAGGTTGGATTTGGATTGGAAATGTATTTAAAGGCCTCAAGAGTCTCGAATGAAGGTTTTTGATCTCTTTTCAAGTGAATTCCAATAAAAATCCAAACTACTTTAGCAAATTTTACGTGTTTTTGCTCTCTCCTTACTGTGTACATAGACCTATACAAGCACTTTATGATATAAAACTTGTGGTAACTTGTGGAAAACTGTCACAAATTTCATTTCCTTCAATTTTTAGAGCCCTTCAATAATTTTAGAGGAAGATCTCCTCAGTTTCTTGATACTGCTTGTGCAAAACTAGAAAAGGTAAGTTTTGAGGTTTTAAGCAATGAAATAGACATTCCTCCTATTGTGGAAATATATTTCTTAGAGGAATGGCATGAAATATATTAGTTTATATGTTCATAGATGTTAGGAGAACAAAATAAATGTTTTGGTGGCTTTGGAGTGATGCCCTAGGGATGGGCAGAGCCATTTTTATGTGAAATTGAGTTGCAAGATGATGCTTTGGAAGAAATGTTAAGAGTATGGTCTTTTTAAGGGATTACTAAGTTTTCACAGTCTATATTTGGGTTCTTTGAGGCATTGGTTTGATTGAGTAGGCCCTAGAGATATGAATTTCAATATAACCCTAGGTATTTGCATGGAGATTGAGGGTTTGATAGATTAGTGTTGAGGAAACCTTGGAACTGCAAACAAATTATGAAATTTGATGTTTTGGAACATAACTAATGACTGTTTGATGAGTTTTTGTGTAGAACAGGTGTTTGGGAGGGACATCCTTTGTTAATTTGGGCTAACTTAGTAGCCTTAAAATAAGGAAGTCTGTTGGTTTGCTATGTTGTTGCAAAGAAGTCAATTGAAACCTTGTGGGATTGTTATTTAGGTTTTGTGAGGGGACTAAATTTATGTTTTTCTAAATTTATATGGCCTTTTCAAAATTTTATCTCCTTTTTTTTATTTTTGAGGGCTAGTAGCCTTTTTGTTGGGTGTGTTGGGAAAGTTGAGTGTTATTGTGATCAAAGGCATGGAACTATTTGTTAGAAAATAACCATTTTGTATTGGCATAGATATTATCACCCCCTATGTTGGATCAATATGCCCTTATGTTGATGCTAAAAAATGCTACTGCACTTCCTAGAGGAAAATTTCACTCACAAGGCTAAGTTTTTCTACATATAAGTGAGATCATCTCATCAACAAACTATGGAGGGTTATGTCCAACTCTACGAGAGTTGGTTTTATCTTCTAATTTTTAAGATCATCTTAGAGTCAAGAGATTGTTACTAGGGGTATACCTTAACATATATTGAGATCAAATATATAATGAATAAAAAATAATTAAATGACAACCAAACCCAACCTACCTAATTGTCCCCAAAGACTATAACTAAATAGAGTAAAATAACGTACAATGTACAATGCTTTCATTTGAGGCTCAATAAATATTGATCCCTAGTTATAAGATGAGGTTATGAATGTATACAAGCTATTCCTACTCCTATACTATTGAATTATGTTTTTTGATGGATAAATTGAGATTGGCTAGGTAGACTAGAGACTAGTGCATCCAATGGGTTACAAATTCTTAGGTAACAAGAAAGAAAGCTATTAAATATAATATAGAAAAATTTATTTGGGAACATACTCCATCAAAGAAAAAAAATTATACATATAGTATACTTAGTAATCCAAATTAAGTTTTGTAGTCCATTTGAAACATGGAAAATGCCATTATAAATATTACAATATTTATAATATTTTTATATTCACCAATTGCATGTTACAATCATACAAGTGAATATGGCAAGGGAAAGTATTTACAACCATAAAATACCTTCCTATAGAAATAAAACATTAGTGGATACATTCTCTACACAACATATATACATGAATCTTATCCTTCACATACCCCATGAATCCATAGCCATCCTATAATTAGACAAGGCATGAGTTGAAACCCTAGAAAAAAATCTATACCTACACAACCTTCAAAAACCACAAGACGAAGCAACACCTTCCAAAAATTATAACCGTATACAACATTTAAACCTATAGAATTAAACCATATACAAAAAAACTATTCATATTTAAAATTCATTGCCTAGGATCAATCTAACAAAACAAGCATTCATATAAATTGAGGCCAAACATACTCAATACTAGTTGATGGGATGGTCATGCCATGAATGTAAGTAGCTAAAGAATTTAGTACATTAAACACACCATCAGGCTAATCAACCAAAACAAAAGAAATCACAAGATGCACAAGCACAAAAAGAATCATGGGCCTAAGATCTTTCCCTTGTTGATACTTTTACACCCAATGATAACCAAAGAGACTTTCACATAGCTAAATTCTTTCTTTATTAGCGGTTCCATGTTGTGGCATTACAATTATCAATCCCTAAACAAGGCATAGATAATTCATCAATGCTCAAGAAAATTTCATTTCTAAAGAAAGGAGAAACATTAAAAATATCAAACCCCTATCACACACTCTATCATGCCTCAAGCCTATTTTGTTCCTTCTCCCATCTACTACCTTGGAATTAAATTTTTTATAATTCAATTCTCCTTATTGGGGGTGGATTACAAACTAGGAACCCATTAGGGGATCCTAAGGTTTTCAATACACTATGAACCATTGATAGCCACCCTCCCCTATGACTTAGCCAATATTTTTTATTTTATTTTTTTCATCAATTGATTAAATAATATGGAAGGGAAAATCTAGTAAATAACACATTATAATATGATGAGCCTTAAAGAATTCTCAAAATCAATTATTAATCACAGATCATGTCATATCAATAAACATAAAGGAAGGGAATCAAGAATAAATGAAATTAGTAAACTAACTCCCAATAATGGCTCTAGTTGGGGATATGTGTCTCTCATAGGGACAACCAGAATCCATATCTTAAAAAATAAAAAGTAGGAAAAATAAGAAATAGAACTAACTCATGGAAGACAAAAAATGTATACACATGATGGGATCAAAAAAATATGAAAGATACAAATATGGAAAACAAAGGTATGACTATGACACAATGTTTTAAAATATTGTAGGGAAACCCTACTATGGATGGAAATATTTTACTTACCTCTATCAAACACCATCATGTTGGGGGAATTAATTTCCCTCAACTCATAGTTTCCTCTTTCACAAAAATGCAACAAATGTAACCTTCTCCAATTAAACACAACCTTGTGACAACCATTTAATAAGAAAATACTTTCTCCACCATTGACCTTTCTATTTCATGACAACCACAAAAAATTAGCCACCAAACCACCCAATACTACATCCTTCCTTTTTATAGCAATTGGTGATATGACTTTAAAACTCAAGTTACAACAAAAAATACCATGGTATTTTCATACCTACTGACCTCCTTGAGTGAATTGAGACAAAAATAGAGAACTTCCAATTAACAATAATAATAATAAAAATTCTTCACTAAGCTAATCTAGATAAGTAAACTCCTTATACATATAAAATTGAAAAAAATGAAGCTCTAGCATAAAATGAACTTGAGCAATTTGCTAACTATAAGCCTAGATAACTTTTTGCTTCTCAACACCATCAGAAGATGCATAATGGGCCCAAGTGAATCACTCAAACTACTATCTACACTACAAGAAGCCACATGTTTATTAGAAAGAAAAGTTGCATAATCAATTGCACAACCCTAGAACAATATGAAGCCAACATACATTGGGATTCACTAATGCTAATGTCAACTTCATTAGCACATCTATTTAAGTCATGAAATACTTCTTGCAAAGAGCTACACTCCTCAAATTATCTTATAGTTTTAAGATAATCTTAGCAATTTGTTATGACACATGTCCTATAAAAAATAGAAATGTGTCGTACTTTTGCTTCTATGCTCAACTCACCAATATCACTCTCGTATGATCCATTTGAAGTGATTTATGTGCAAAATAAAAAATAGTACACACCAAAGAAGGAGGTTCTCATATGCATACACATGATGAAGATGGAAAGGAAAGATCTATTCACTAAATTAGTAGGACTTTTTTTGGCTATGAAATGAACTATTCACCTATTGAGAAAGCATGACTAGTAGTAGTTTTTGCTTCACAAAATTTTAGGAACTACATGTTTTAACATAAAATCAATCTCATTGCTAAAATAAACCCATTGAAATACATGTTATCCAAAGCAACACTCACAGGGTGAATGGATAAATGGGTGATTATTTTAATAGAGTTTGACATAGAGTATGTAGAACACAACGCGATAAAAGGACAAGTCATCATAGACCAACTAGCAGATAAACCTATTTACGTTGAGAACCCTTTGATATATAAGTTCCCTAATGAATCAATGTTCCTTATCAATCTCATAGATTAGTGAAAGATATGCTTTGATGGATTGTTCACCCAACATAGATCAAGAGCAGGTATTATTTTCATCACCCCTCAAGGTGATTGCATTCCAAAGTCATATCTGCTATCATTCCCATGCACTATCAACATTGTTGAGTACAAAGCCCTAATTATAGGTCTAAGAATAGTAGTTCAACATGGTAGATACAAGAGATGAAAGTCTATGGAGACTCACAACTATTTATTAGCCAAGTCAATGACAACAATCAAACTAAGGATGGAAAGACCAAGTTCCTTACAAAAAGATGGTATAAAGTCTCAAGGTCATTTTTATAGAGATAACTTTTGAGTAGATTCCTCACATGAACAACAAAACAACATACACCATGACAACAATCAGATCACTACTAGACATGTCCAACAACATCCTCCAATGTGAATTCTTGGTAGAACAACTTCTCGTACTAACTTTCGAGATCCTTGAATCATAATTTGCATGTGCCATTATTGGTGTTGTATCCTTGTGGTACCATGATATCTTTACCTGCCTAAGAAGAGGAACCCTCCCATCTGATATCACCTTCAACCTTAAAAAGACCTAAGTTGTTAAAAAGTAATCCCGATTCGTGATCTTAGGTGATACCCTTTACCACCGAAGCATTGAAGGGACATTGCTAGAATTTTTTAATCAAGAGGAATCCTTTATTGCTTTAATAGATGTAGATGATGGCATATGTGGATCCCATTCTAGTAGTATGATTTTAGCTAAAAAACTATTGAGGATGGGGTACTATTGGCCAACCATGGGAAAAGAAGCTCATCAGTACATGCAGAAGTGTCTCCCATGTCAACAACATGGGGATTTGATTCACGCTCCAACTCAAGAGTTACAACCCATGATAACACCATGGCCTTTCTCGTAGTGGGGACTTGACCTCATAGGAAAAATCACCCCAAAATTATCCACTAGCCACAAGTTTATCATAACCACTATCAAGTACTTTACCAAATGGTTTGAAGTGATTCCTATGACCTACATAATGGGGCAACAAATTTCCAAATTTATCCTAAACTACCTAATATGTCGTTATGGTGTTCCACAAATCCTCATCTTGGACAATGCAATCTCCTTTAAGAATGAGGATGTGAAAGAGGTATGTCAAAGATTCAACATCCAACATTGATTCTCTACCCAATATTATCCCTAGGGAAATGATCAAGCTAAGGCTACAAATAAAACCATTTTGAAAATTCTAAAGAAAATGGTGAATGAAGCTAGCCATGATTGGAATCTACAACTCAATCCCACTCTCTAGGCTTATTGAACTAGTATCTGTTGTCAACAGGTGCAACCTCTTTCTCCCTAGCCTATGTATCCAAATCTATCCTACCTATTGAGGTTGAGCTCCCATCATTACGAGTGTCACTACAAACCTTGATCACCAATGAAGAATAAAGAGTAGCTCAGCTCATCAATGAGTTAGAATTCCTAGACGAGCATCATCTAGACACCCTCAATCAATTGCAAGTATACAAAAATTGACTAAATAAAATCTATAACAAGGGGATCAAATATCAGTCTTTCTAAGTAGGGGATCTTGTCCTAAAGCAGAATCAGAAAAACCTTTCAGATTAGGACAACAAAGGGAGGTTTGATCCTAACTAGTTGGGTTTGTTTGTCATCATGACAAGCTATTGATCAAGAGCATACCAACTATCAACCCTTGAAGGAGAATCCTTGCAAGAACCACCTAAAAAATTTAATCTTAAAAATTTGTATGCCTAGTCTTGAAGGGTGTAAATATGAAAATAGAAAAAAAATAAAAAAATGATTAAAATCCAAAAAAAAGGAGAAAAAGGATTGATAAAAGTAAAGAAAAATAATTTTCCTCTAGTAAAAACCACTTCATTGGTGCTTTGGGCAAGTACCTTGGTGAAAATATGGCAAATAGGCACCTCACATAAATAAACGCACCTCCATCTATTGTTTGGCTCCTTATCCTATCATTCTTTGCATTATCATCCATCGCATCTTTCATCCTATTTATTCATCCATCGCCTATCCACATCCTTGTCATATCTTGATGTTGTGAAGTATCACAATTCCTTTAGTACTACTTGGAATATTTCAAAGGTTAGTTCATCCTGCCCATATCGAGGTAGTCTAACATATCACACTAGGGGAAATTTATTATGGATAATATCAGGTTCTTTTATATGTTGAGGTTATTGAATATCTCATGGAAAACACCAAAAAAATTCATAAAACATTCATTAGAAAATCCCAAAAAAATCCAAATCATGTACAACTAAAATCCAAAAACATCAAAATCTTGTATAGCCAAAACTCAAAAAACATTTACAAAAGCTTGTATAGCTAAAATCCAAAAATATTCAAAAAATTGTAAAGCCAAAATCTAAAACATTTAACACATCAAAACCCTAAAAAGGTCAAACATCAAAAATCACAAAATAGAACCATGTCGAACTACATTGTCTCTAAGCTTGAACGTTGGAAAGGCCATTATTGATGTGCCCCTGAGACACCCTAGGTCGGTCCTTTAGGAGTCCCTTATAATAAATTGAATTCCATCAACCGTTAATATCTGATTGTTAACAAGTTGATTCAGTCAAACTATGCGGTCTCTGCATGTATAACATAGGAAAGGCTTATCTTTGATTAGCCCTTGAGGATAGGACTTTAGGTTAGGTTCTTAGTCAAAGCTTAAAAAATCCCTAAACATTCAAATATAAAAAAATCCAAAACATCTGGAAATATTCTGAAAACCCCTGAACATTAAAATATTAGAAAACACAAAAAACATTTGAAAACAGGAAACACAAAAGACATTCATAAAACATTCATAAAAACCTAAAATGCCTTAAATATCTTCAAGAAAGCCTAAATAGCCTCAAATACCTAGAAACATAATTATTCGCATAAACTTTCAAAAAGACCAAAAGCAATCTCAAAACATTTTAAAATACCATTGAAAGCATTGAAATATTCTAGAAACCCCAAAACCATCCATCCCATCCTGCTTTCACCTGCAATAAACCTTCAACCAGGTTTGGCAAAACAAATAGAAAACTAGTATAGCAAGTTGCAAAGTGAGAACCTAGGTTTAAAAATCTAAAGTCTAGATCATGGTTAAATGCATCAGTGAAGTTTATATTAATGGATTAACATAAATCTCATCATCATCCTATATCAAACATCCATCTGATCAACATGTCCTAGGATGTATCCTTCCTATGATGGACATCAACATCAGACATCACCTTAGCTAAAGTTAAATTGGAAAGAGATATAGACAATAGTGACTGTTTTCCTTTGATCTTTTCTTATGAATACTCTTGTAAGATAAAATGATTTAGAGAGAAAGGAATGGAGCATCAATCATTATCTTTGGTTTTCCATGCTTGTGGATCTTCTTGTAAAATAATCTTGGCACATATTTGCTTAGTTGTGTGTAGGAAGGTTGTTTGGAGTATGTTGTTGACTATTGTGTATGCTTTGGTCCAATATATGGGTATGTGTAGGATCATCATGGGAAAAATAGGCCCTTAAATGACGAAAAATTTAGAAAAATCATAGTTAGGAAACTTGATGTAAAAATTTGAATAAGTTATCTATATTTTTTTTAAAATATGTAAGAATAGAATCTGTAGCAAATTGAATTTAGTTTATAAACTACTAGGTTTATTTTTAAAAATATATATTTGGTGAAAATTTGAAATTTCAATGCAGTAGTACTTAAATTTTAGGGAAAAAATAAGAAGTAGGTGTCTGTCTAACCACCCTAACCAAAATAAAATGATATATTATTTTATAAGATTTTAGATATAAGTATAGGATTCATGTCTCGATGTGATGCATATTTTCTTCTGAGTAAATAATTAATTATGAATTTTTTTATTACAAATTTTTCAAAAATATAAAAAAATGTATTATGTATGACCACCTTAACTTGGTCAAAAGTTCATGAAATTCAATTTTTTTTTTTTAATCCTATAGGTAATGTGAAGCATAGAATGTGACATGTTTGGATTCAAACGTGATACCATTTGAAGAATATAGATGTTTTGAATTAGCCTATCAATCCATAGCTTTAGTTGTAATTCAAATAGAAAATGAATAATAATTATTTATTTTATTCAAGTAAAGAATAATTTATATTGGTGGAAAGTTGAGAATCTCCTTTAAAATCCTTTTCATTTCATCAATTTTGGGTAAAAAAAATGAGTGGAATCATCCACGCCCTACATACCCATCATATTGCCCTTTTTGTCCCATCATGATCTACGCACATACCCATATTCTAGACATCTAACCTACATTTTGGTAGAGGTTTCCATATGTCAAGGTGTGAACATAAGAACTATCTATCATTTGTAAGTCAAAGTCCATTACACTAGATACAATGCCATCCTGATTATCAATACCTTGATGCATCATACCTATGTGTTATATCAAACAATAAGGAATGATGAAAATTCCCAATCTTGATAAATGAGAAAATCATCATGCATTCTTCATCCTCATGCATTTCTCATCACCATCTCTAATAAAGTCTCGGTGGATCATATACTTGTTGGATCTTTTGAGGCAATCATTAAAATCAATGATTGGTCATCTTGTTTCTTCTATCTTCTCTTTATGCTAACCTAGTATCATGGTAGTTAATAAAAAAAAATCTTCAATCAATTCATCCTTCATCCACAAATCATTAGCATACACACATCTCATAATCATAGCATTATCCATCCATACATCCACATGTATACATCACATCCTAAAAATGCATAGAAAATACACAAAAAATAACATCCATATCATGTGCATTCATATCATTTTATATCAGCATAACATCTACATATCATATTATCCATCCCATAGAACATCATGAAAAGATAATGAAAAAGAATATAACATTGCATCCATTACATATCATCTCATCACATATTGAATAAGAATACATAAATAAAGTGCACCCATACATATACCAATGTCACATCTCACATCCAATGCATCCATAAAATCATAAGCATGCAATAAGATGAACACATCATATTGAATCTATATCTGTATCATATATATATATATCAAAAAATGATTGTAATGGTACAATATTTGAATTAGTGTATGTATATCAATCATAAATACAATATCCAAGCTAGGCTATCAAAAAGGATACCATGAATGTATATGTATATCAAAGAATGGGGCAACAAAATCAAAAAGTGTCGATTACACTCAAGCTAGCTAGCCGATGGATTTACTCCCCTCTCTGACCCTATCTCTCTGGCTGATCCTCAACCCTGAGTCATGCATCACTCCTCTATGAATTACTTAGGCTATCACGGTGGCGTTGGAATATATCTATGATAATGCATCCTATAATAGGTTACCTCAGTCACAACCTCTCTATACAACCTAGTAGATACAGTCCTACCTTGTGTGGCCACTATCATCACCTCTAACTACTAGTGGTGACCGATCTATTGATCTCTCTTGGTAGTCATAGGTAGTAACTACTTCTTGGCATGGAATATATCTATGATAATGCATCCTATAATAGGTTACCTCAGTCACAACCTCTCTATACAACCTAGTAGATACAGTCCTACCTTGTGTGGCCACTATCATCACCTCTAACTACTAGTGGTGACCGATCTATTGATCTCTCTTGGTAGTCATAGGTAGTAGCTATTGAACCTATATGTCTCAGGGATCTATCCCTAGAAATGGTGGTTGCACTACTTGTTATGCTAGCTAAAAGTATACTAGGTGCTACTAAACAGGAGGTTGCTATCCAATTGGTGGAGCCCTTGAAATCTACCCATCTTGGCCATCTTGTCCCTTGCCTCTACCCCTGTCTACTCCTATCCCTTTGGGTCTCCCTCATGGAGGAGCACCCATTGGATCTATCAACCTCCAAGGGGGTGTAAACCATGCATCATAAGCAAGCATCATCTATGTGACTACCTAAACTTGGTCATATGCCCATGACTGAGCCACCAACTATCAAAAATCATTGACCACCTTCGAAGCTAGGATAGTGGGTCCCCATGTGGGAACCTCTTGAGTTGATCTTGTAAATATGGATCTATAGGAATCATCTGGCCTATCTTTCTACTCACCAAACTTTTTTGCAACCCTATCTAACAAATATCTCTCTATGATGGTGTGCCCCTGGCCCTACATGTACCAGTTTTTTTGGAGAAGAACAACTGTTACACATCATCATGCCACACTGGCATTTGTAGCCAAGGTCACCATCTAAAAACTATCATATCATCTGGTACCTGCCACCAATATGGAAGCCCAAGCTGCCCTATGTGTCGTAGGGTGAGGGCACCTCTATACCTCCAAACCAAAGGATCATCTAGCTCAACATTGACCATCTGCACAATTAGTTGGAGCACAACAATATGCTCCCAAGTCCAAATATGAAGGTCACCCCTAGGCCAATATCTCTACCATTGTAGTAGACACATTTGTGAATATCATGATACAACAAGGCGAACATCACCGGAACCCATGCAAATAATTTTCTCCTATGGAGCATCTTGTGCCATGCTAAGCCCCATCCTGGGTTGAACCCTTTGCTCCATTGATCTGGAGTGACCAAACCTGAAATGATCATGGTGATAATCAGCCTGAATATGGGCATGTGACCTCTATATACCTTGAGGTCAATCAATGGCGTGACTAGAAAAATGGCCTCCATCTCCATCACCTTATGATAGGCATTGTATCTGGCATTGACATCATAAATCACATGCTCACCATGTATCAACAAATGTAGAACCCTCTATACATCCTCTAATGTTACTATCACCTCACCAATGGGAAGGTCAAATGACAAAGTCTCACTATTCCATCTATCTCATAGTGCAGTCATCATAGCTAGATGTGTCTAGACGACAAGCACATACACAATGCACCATAAGCTAATGTCTCTTAGGTGCTCTTGGCATGACTTACATAAATCAACCAATCTCTCCAAAACTATGGGTTGGTGCTCATGCAACATCAATGGTAGAATGACCTCTTGCACTCAAAAGTGCATGACATCAAAATTTGATTTTTTTTGACTAAGTTTGGAATTTTCAGTTCCAAAATGACAATAGAGTCCCTATTTACAATAGCATTGCTCTATTTCAAATTCCAAATTGCAATTCCCAAAGGAATTCAAATTGAAAATCACAAATCACATCACCATAAACATATGCATCATGATTTAA
>VDFB02108154.1:0-51588 GCA_007258455.2 Sequoia sempervirens
CTAGTATTGGTGGCATTATCAGGGATTGCAAGGGAAAATTTGTAGTCAGATATGTTGGTGGTATTGGTATACATACTTCTATGAAAATGAAGGCATGAGCTTTGCTCAAGGGCATTGAGATTGCTATCACTCGGGGTATAAAAAATCTACATATAGAAGTTGACTCCAAGATGGTGATTGAATCTATTAACCATTGTTGTAATCATGGATGGAGTATTAAAGTATCCTTCAGGACATAAGTTTTTTGATTTCTAAATTGTAAGGAAGAATCTATCTCACATCTTTCATGAGGGAAATCAGGTGGTAGATGCTCTGGCCAACCTTGGCTCCTTGTGAAGTCTACCCAAATGTTGGAGAAGACTAGAAACTCTCCTAGCGAATATACAAGGATTTATCCTTGCTGAATAGAAAAATGTTAATATTAATGAAGGGTGCCAACTATGCTGATTTGGGAGGGTACATGTGGCACTATACCTTTGGGCCCTGGATGATGTGGAATAAGCTTGAGTACGTAGAGAGGTTTCCATGGGGAGTTGGGTGGATTTTTTAATTTATGATGATGTATGGTAGGGTTCTCCAAAACTCATTTGGACAATCTTGTCAAATACATACCGTAACATTTTTCATGTTTTTTAGGAATGTGTTTTTGGTAATGTTTATCTTCAATTTGCTAGCTAATTATTATCCACTCTCATTTATCATAGCTATAAGCTTTGATCTATTGTACTTAAGGAAATTTAATTATGACCCTACCACCATTTTTCCTTGGAGTATGTGTTGGAACAAAGTTAGATCTAGACCTTTGATTTATAACATCATGATCAATTTTATCATGGATTTTGGATTAAGTATGTCATACTTAAGAATGCCTCATTATGGCCCTATAGCGATCAATTTCTTGGAAATGACCATCGACTCATGTGATCTATTAGATGCCTTAATTAGGCATGGTCATCCTTGGTTTAGGAATGGTGATATTGGGGTGGGTCAGTTCATTGGTTTCCATTTCAAAAATTTGCAAACTCGGTTGGTTTGGGGAAGCTTTTGGATTCAATGTGAAGAGATGGGAGGCAACAGAGTTAGGACTAAGCTCGACTCTTGTGATGAATTTCACAGGAACCCTATTTTCTAGCATATATGTTTGAGGGTGGTTAAACGCCTCTTATGGAGTGTATGGTGGGTCACGATGAGAAGTTGTTGGCTCAATTTGCTGCCTCCTAGAATGACCAGAGAGTTACGATGGGAGGAATTTCATTTGAAGTTAATGAAGATGTTATTGGAAAGGCCACAAATATTTCCTACACTAGTAAGAAACTTAAGAAGCACAATAAAGTTTAGGACTTAGAGAGCCTTAATTCCTTCTTTAGAGAGAATGAGAAGCCGATCAAGAAGCAAGTGGGTTTTGAAAGGGAGATGCTTCCTAAATTGTGGTATCAGGTTTCTCTTGCTCTCATGAAGTATGTTACTCTTGAGGGAATATTTAAGGTCTTTTACTTTTATCATTTGTCGTTACTCAATCACCTGAGGCACAAAATGCTCTTAGATTTTCCTTTTTTCCTACTAACTTCTTTGAAAAGCTTGATAAAGAAACCCTTGAAGCTACTACCCAAAACTTAGATAAGCCACCTTCGCTTCCTTTATACCAGGGCCTAATTCTTCATCTCACCATTTCCATTTGGCCCTCTGTCCTCCCAAACCCATTTTTGTTGTTCATCTTGAAGAGTTGGAAATTCCTGACCACTCCCTTGATAAACCCACCCTTGCTGCTTCTATCGGTCCCAAGAGGAAAACCCCCCTGTGGAAAGCCAACCCAAAAATGCTCCTAGACCAAAACCTTGTGCAAAAAAGAAGAAAGGTGGAGTGGAAAATGCCCAATCTAAGGTAGCTGCTAGGTTGTGTGAGTTAAAAAATGCCCCTACCAAGAGGGACAAAAAACAATTGGCAAAGAATAAAGGAAAGAAGGAGACTCCATGCTAGGTGGAGATGGCGACTTTAGACAGTGAGGGAAAGAGCACTAAGGACCATGATTCTAAAGGGGATATTGTTGTGGTGGCTACTGTGGGTGTGGGGATGGAGAAAACCAACATCAAGAGGTCCCATAGGTTGGCTAAAAACAAGATGGAGGTGTTGGTGGAGGAAGTATCCAGCAACTTAGAGGAGACTGGCAATAAAGAGGGGCGAACTAGTGGAAAAAAGGAGTGCAATAAGGACATTGCCAAGGAAATAGAGGAATTTGCTGAAGGACCCATCCACTTCTTGGATATAAATAAAATGATCAATGCAGACTCCACCACCTAGTCATTGAACCTAATGGCTAGTGAGGAAGAGACTATTAAGAGGACAAATGACATGACGGGGTATTTCAACAAGCTGCATGCACAGGTGGAAAAATTGTAACATAAGTTCACTCGGTTGACATGATTCACCATTAAGATTATTCACAGGTCTACTACCATTCTCTTGGAGGTTCTCAAGGAAGAGGTGGAGAATGAAAATGCAGGAGAGGGACCTAATTGTGTGGGTGTTGATGTACTAAATCTTCTCTTTGAGAAGTGGGATGGGATTGTTGTATAATGTGTGGGTCAATGTTTTGGGCTATTGGTTCTTTCTCTATTGTCGATTTTTTGTTCTTGTTTCTTTTGTTTTCTACTATTACTGGTCTTTTAATGTAACTATGGAGTTTGTCTCTTTTTGGCCCCTCGGGCTTGTTGTGTAAAGGGTACTACACCATATAAATATAGCTTACCTTATCAAAAACATATAGGGGTATTTATTATAGTATGCATTACTAAAAGTGGCACTACTCATTGGGTTTCAAAATTATCAAGCTTTAGTTTTTTTCTTAATGGAATCCAATTCTTGAATGAAGGCTTCTAAATAATATAAATTATTTTATTTCTTTCTTAGCTCAACCAATTCAACTATCTTTCGCATATCCCTAATCAATCTCTTCTCCATATCATCTCTATAATTTCTAATAAGGCCATCTTTTGTCTCATAAAAGTGCTTGTACCCTAATCTACCAAATACTTTGATGATAAAAAAATAGGTTCTAATATAGTTTTTTTTTGGAAAATTCAATCTCTATCCAAATATGACTTCAATGGATGAGATACAAGGCTTGGACTACGATAACATGAAAATTTGAAACTTATATACAAATCTAAAAATTAGGTATCTTTAATAGGGAATTACCATGATTAGATCCATCTTCATTATGATGTCAAAAATTAACCAACATAACATGCTTATAAGAAATACCTTATGTGAACTTATAACACACACACACACACACACATGTCTATAATAGCATCACCATAAGATAGTAGCAATAAGGCACAAATTAGAAACACAAGAGCATCATATAACACATGATTTATGTGGAGAAACCATTGTGGGAAAAACTCCACCAAAAAGAGAGGCCAAGTATGCATTATCTTCAAATAATGAGATTATAATAAAAATACTTTCATTCTCCTTTTTTCCTCCAACATGGAAGCATCTATGTAGATATGAACAACCTTTTTATGTCTCAACTTGTCCTTGTTCCTATAATGAATCTCTACATTCAATTGTTGTTCATAGTTTATACATCCAAGAAGCTGGTTTTATAGACTCGCGAAGACATCTAATGCACAAAACATGTCACCCAAATATGACCCTTCATTACAAACATCCCCAACCCTTGGATTACCTCCTTGGAATGTGAAAGGAAACTTATTTTGGCTCCAATACTTTCCCTCCAATTTGGGTTCCCAAACTTGGAAGATAAACATTACATTAAATGCAATAAAATATAGAATACCAAGAGACACATATTTCCTATTTCTAAGAACCCACTTGGTGAATATATACCAACAATCACTCATTTATCCTTTTGTTATCTTTTGTTATCCCATTTTAGGTATCCACATGTGGGGAAAACAATATTTAATATTTACATCCACAAGTCACCTTTATTGCTGCTAGTGGAAACTATCACCCCTTATGGATGTAATACAAATAATGGGGTAAGTGTAAAAAGATGGGGGGGAAAAAGGGGGGCTTAAGTGGCCACTTTTTTTTTTTTTTAACTGAAATCATGAAATACTAACCTTGGATGTGAAATTGAGGATAGTTACACTCAAAATTTTGAGATGCAAAAAAAAAGGATCGTAGTGCTTCGAGTCTACTTTTTAAACTACTAATTTAATTTGAAAATGGTTGAGATTAAGGGGTTCAAAAGAGGGGCCCACAAAAATTGGTGTTGTTTTTGTCAGAAAAACATAACTTTTGTAGGAATGTAGCACGGTGAAATTTTTTTAGTATTTTTAAAATCACTTCGACGCGAAATTAGCTAATAGTATGTAGTTGATGCATGATTATTTTGATAAATTTTTAATGAATATTTGATTTTTTACTAATTTTCAAAGTAGATGTGCTTTCTAAAAAACAAAATTTAGGCCATGCTACCCCTACAAATTTTGGAAGCTAGTTATTTTTTTTTAATATTTGTAGAATGGATTCTAGTTTCTAAAAATGTAATTTATTTAAAATTTTGATGACTAG
Organism: Sequoia sempervirens; assembly: GCA_007258455.2. Classification (NCBI taxonomy): domain Eukaryota; kingdom Viridiplantae; phylum Streptophyta; class Pinopsida; order Cupressales; family Cupressaceae; genus Sequoia; species Sequoia sempervirens. The sequence continues at coordinate 4,549 of VDFB02108154.1, forward strand.
TTAATTTATAGCAAAAAAACACCAAACACTATTTTTTTCCAAAAAAGAGACACATAAACAAACAAAATTATAGATTAAAGACTTAACATTATCAAAAAGTGAAAAAAATTACATCGTTGGATAGCTAAGAGAAAGTCTAACATTACTTATGTGTTTGATTTGTTCAACATTGAAACACATGCAATCCTGACGGTGAGCATGAATTTGATTATGTGAAATATTGTAGAACTTGCAAAAACATGTCTCTGGTCATTGGGAAGGGCCTCCAAGCCTTTAGGTTGGTATTCCAAGGTAAATACCAAGCCCAAGGCTTGGAGATTCCCAAAACAAGATATAACATGAGCGCGTTATAACATGCTCACGTTATTACACACTCATGTTATTTGAATGCATTGAAAAAACACAAGTTCGTTATAATGTACTTGCATTTTGTGAATGCATTGACAAAACGTGAGTGTGTTATAAGGCACTTGCATTTTGGTCTACATTGAATTTACTTTTCTTCTCTTTTTCTTTTTCTTTCTTCTTGTTATCTTTTAGGGAAACTATATACATGAAATAAACATTTAGTATAAGTTGAAATTTACATATAGATGTTTACTTTCTTATACTTTAAGTTATAATTCTTGTATATAGTTTTAAGATGTTTGAGAGTGGTTTTAGATTGCTAGGAGTTATAATGCAAATTCTACTTTTTGGAAGATCTCACAAATTTTAGACTTAGTCAAATTTTAGTAATTAGCATGTCAAATTTCAGTAATTAGGAGGTCAAATTTTAGTAATCAGTAAGTTGTATTATTTCTCTCTATCTCACTCATTTTTTATCCTTTACACTCTAGACCTCTCTCTCACTATCTCCATCCCTTTATCTGACTCTCTCCCTTGATCTCAAGAACTCTCTCTCTCTCTATCTCCCCTTTCCCTCTCTCTACCTACCTCTCCCTCCATCACTCCCCACCACTCTATATTTCTCTCTACCTCACCTCCCTCTCTCTCCCTCCACACTCTCTCCCTCTTCTTCCCTATCTACTCTCTAGCTCCCAATCCCTCTCTCTACCTACCTCTGCATCTATCACACTCTACCACTCTCTCTCTACACCTCTCTATTGACACCTTAAAATTTTCAAATTTGAAGTGCCCATATTGAAAATTTTTCCTTTGCACACTCAGAAGTGCACCTACAAAATATGCCCGAGTGACCTACTTTGGAGGGTCACAATTCAAAGCCAATTGATTGTCATGCTAAATGGATTGTTGCTCTCCATTATCCCTACATTCATGTACTCCCCTGTCTGATTTCAAAGCCTCATGATCAGATTTGTTATTTTTACCAGGTCAAAAGCAAATGCAATTTGCTCTATTTTACATCTATATTTCTGACAATGTTTCAAAGTGGTCATCTTTGACCCTTAATATATTTTGACAAATGTGGATTGAAGAGAATCCCTCTTGCACACATATTTAGTGTACCTAAATGACCTAGTGTGTCTAGTGGAAGCTCCCCAGAAGTTGTTTTGATATTTTTTCAAAGTGGTGACTTTGAGAGTCCTGATTGGTTTCTGACAGGTGAAATTGCAAAAAAGTCCAAGTAGACAACTTTGGTATTTAATATCTTTCACCTTAGGAATAATTTTTCCATGTAGTTTGTTGAAATGAATTATTGGGTCAAATGGTAGTACATGCCTACTCAGTTTTAGGCTTCCAGGATAAGTTTTGATGGGTTAACTAATCCTTTTCTGACTGCAACATGGCCAAAAATGGTGTCCAGAAAATTTTCAAATTTTAAAAATCTAAGGACAACCCATTTCTTTTTTTTGGTCTAAAACCTCTACAAATCGATTTTCATCAATATCAGAGATCATTTGATACATTATTTTAATGTACTTTTATTGTAGCGAACATGTCCCGGGGGCCAGTTTACAAAGGAGGTACCTGGATTTTAAGGGCTAGGAAAATTTGAGGAAATGGGTTTTCTCTAAATAGTTGACTATGGCCACATGCAAAAAATATCGGCTCCAAGTGTCACCATTTTTCCACAATGAATTTCTTCAAATGGGTCGCAAGCATACTTAAAATTTGCATTTTTCCTAAAGTTACAAATACTTATGTTTCAAATATTTTTGAATATTTTAGACATTATGTAAATATGAAAAATGCATTAGGGAAAATATAAAATCCATTTCAAATGTTCATAAGGAAAAACAAGTTTAATTCTTGCTTGTGATTGGTGAAAAGCGGCAATGCAACACGGCTTCAGGGAGAACTTCGTCCATCTCTGGTTTGAAGCTCTTCTTCCCATTTGTATCAGCGATCAGTGATGATGGTTGCTTCTCATCACCCATTGTGGATTGAAGTGTCTTCTCCTTCATCAAATTGGCGATCATCACACATCGTTGTTTTCACGGGAGGTGCTGAGTTCAAATCAACGATGAGCGATGACTGCCAAATCCATCGCTCATCGCTATTTGTGAGAGGTTTCTCATAATCAATCCGCAATGGCCTTTATGCAACGATGAATTTGGGGAAAGTACATATGGGTGTAAAATATTGGTAAAGAAAGTGCACGAGTAATAATTTGGGGCAACTTTATTAAAACTTTACCAATTTTATGAAATCTGTCCATCGCTCATCGTAGTTTCACGACATAATTTTGGGAATGAAGTAGCGATGGCACAATGGCTGAAAGTTCCATCGCCTATCTTTATTGTGATATTTATTTTCTCTTGCAATTAGTGATGGCTTGTGCTTGGATGTTGAAATTAAAAATGTTTTTAATGGCTGCAAATGAGGAATGCAATCACATTTTTGGACTTGGAGCAGATTTTTGAACGCATGTACAAGCTGAAAATTGTACTCTCAACCTCCAGAAAGTTACTTGAACTACTTCTATTGCCTAGGAAGAATTTTTGGTGAATTTTTATATATTTTCTAGTTGCTGAAAACTATTTTTTCATGACACAAAAATTATATTCAGCATATGGGTAAATTTCTTACCTATAGTGAAGGTTAAAATGTAACTTTCAAATGTATTTTTAACTACCTGGGTGAATGGGTTTACACCCAAAGTTAATATTTTTCACTTGTACAGTGAAATAAAACCAGTAAGTGAGTTTTTACAGCAGTGTAAAATGTTTGCACAGGATTTTCAAGTCAGGGTATGAAAAATGATGAAGAATGATAAGTATTCTAGAAAGGGAATACTTTTTTGTTGCACGGCAGTGGAGTGAGGAGCAAGAAAATAGAGAGCAGGTTGAAGATTGTTTAGCAAGCAAAGGGAGTTGAAGATCAACGAACCAAAATGTGCCAAGTGTCTTCTTCAGATGAATATTTGGGGTTTTTGTGTTTCCTCAAATGTTGTCTTTCTATCCCATTCTGAGAGAGGTTGTTTTGTAATTTAACACAGAGAACACTGTAGTGTGAATACAAATCATTTTAGAGTTAAGTTTAGGATCTGAGTCTATCAATATTTGTGTAATTTTTATTACAATAGTGGCAAGATAATGCTAAATGTTTCAAGTTGGAGACTATTTTACTCTCCTATGTACTCGTTTTATAGATTATGAATGATGCAATCAAGGTTGTCTTATTTGTCTCTATCAATTTCAAATGGATGTGTGGCTCTATTCTTGTTTATTAATTCAAAAAATTAATGTAGGTGCTTGAATATGGCTGTAAATTTGTATTGAACTGAGTGCTAGGATGCTAGTAAGAAGTAAAGGTTAAAACACAATGCTAAAATATTGTAAGACAACATTTCAGAGCTTCATATGTTGTCTGATGTTAATTTTTTTTTTTTTCAGATTATGTATAAGTTCAAGAGTTGACTTCGTTCTAAGGATGAGACACTGATCTAAGTGTGCTATTAATGTTACATGTGTTAGGTAATGCAACAAATAATAATCTTTTAAATCAAATTTACTTATCAGTCCTAGTTTGTTTGTGTGTTGAGCTCATTTCAATGAATCAGTTATCTCATGTTTAAATTAGGGATTACTATAGAGGCCAGCCAAGCCTTTATAGTATTGTGTATATTAAGCATCTAAAGGAGAAACATCTATTTACAATGTATTTGGTACTTCAACACACAAGTGTCTATAAATATACTGTTGGGATCACCCTCCTAGGTTTAACAAACCCTGAAGTGTAGGGCAGAAAGGGGTATTTTATTCACTCCCCTGTTTGTTGGCCATATCAATCAGTTGAGTATGAATATGAGAGAGTGGCTACTCTTTAGGACTCATTGCATCTGTTGATTTGGGAACCAATAGATTGGCAACTCTATTGGGGAGAACTTTGAATCTGTAGTTGCAGACTGTCTTATCACAGAGTCATATTATTTGTTCATTTGTAGTTTTGGGTCAGAATGATCAAAGGACTTGAATACTTGAAGGAGATTGTTGCAAAATTTCTGGTGTATTCTTGAAGTTTGGCGCTCTGCTGGTGGAGAGAACATATAAATACTTATACCTTGGAAGAAGCTTTCTACTCCTTGAATATCTTTTCCTCTTTCAAAGAGGTGGCAACTCTACATAAATTTCTACATCATCTGAAGAGTTGGTTGTAGCAGTTCTTAGGGATTTTTCTATTGTAATATTCTTGTATGAAGGTTTTCAACAAAAAGTTCTAGTTAATACTGTCCCTTATTCAATATTTCAAGATACTTTGTAGAAAGGGAAATGAGAAAGTAAGATATTCTAAAAAAATATCTTGAGAAGAAATTAGTTGTAGAGGGAACACCATTTTATTTGCAAATATGGATCATTGTCCTAGTTCTCCCTTTGCAAGTTGTAATATCATGCCTATAACACAACCATGTCCTCAAAGAAAGGTCTTCACTAGTGAGAGATATGACCCTCTAGATTTTAGTAAAATCCAGGGTTACCCACATTCTGTCCCAAGAAGAATTAATGAATATTTGCCTAAGTTTAGAGGAGGTTTTGAAGAACTAGCATCACAACATGTACAAATTTTTCTTGATGTAATGGATGACTACCAAATAGTAGATGAAGATACTATCATGAAGTTTTTTGTAGGAACTTTAGAAAATGATGTTGAATATTGGTTTTCTAGTTTACCAATGCATTCCATATGTTCATGGAAAGAGCTTGAGAAACTATTCATGGATGAATTTGGTGAAGTGAATGATGAATGCTTGTCTGAAGAAAGAAATCTACATACCCAAAAAGAATATGAAGAGAAATCTGAAAATAAGGTTGAACCTATGTCACTTATTGATGCATTATATGATGTAAAAAGCTTTGAGGGTGAATCCTCCTATGATTTTCATAATAGATTTATGAAGATTTTGTTTTCTATACTAGTATTAAATAGACCTGATGAATCAATGTGTATTGATGTTTTTTGTGAAAGACTTGAGCCAGGTCTAAGTACCATGCCAGTTCACTTGAAGCCCCCTAGCCTTAATTTTTTCTATCAATGGCTTTGAATAATTGAGGAAATGATAGATAAATATGGAAGTAATCTCCTAACTAAATTATGTGATGGTACTTTTGCAAGACTTAGTCCAATAGATGTAGATGGTATAGTAAAAGACAAGAATGATGCATCATTTGTTGATGAGGAAGTTTTTTTTGAATAACCTACATAAGAAATGTACTTTGATGAATATTGCAGCCATGATGGTCATGAAGAGATAGATGAAACATATGAAGTTTCATCTATTTTCTCTGAAAATACAGAAATAGAGAGAATATTTTCTATATTAGATAAAGGCTGCAATGATGCAAATGATACTGAGAGTATTTTCTCTTCTATGGATTTTCAATATATAGTTGAAGAGCCTGCTGATTTGAAGAGTACTTCTGAGAATTTCAATATATCAATTGCAAATGATAAGGTATGCAATGAATTTTAGTTAGCAAGATCATCCACAAGTAGTTGCAATGAAAAAAGCATTGATGGTTTTTAGTTTGACAGTGAAGAAGGTAGCCTTGTTGATTGTAAAAGCAGTATCAACAATGAAGGGGATATGTATGCAAGCGATTCATTGAATGAATCAGCTCAAGTGGTTGATTGTGTAGAGCATGCATATGTTGATAATGATGAACAAGGGACTCCTCTTTTTTCTGATGCTTTACTTTGTTTTGTTCATGTTGCTACCTTCTTAAGTTATCCCTGAATGTTTGCATGAGATCAACATTGAAGAAGTTGTACTTGATAGTGGAAATGTAGAGATAAATGTTAGTACAACTAATGATGCTCTTTATGATGAGTTTGCACTTGAAGAATGTGATTGTGTCAATCATATGGATGCATATTGGGATCTCTTTTCTAGATCTGCAACTCATAGTTTTTCTCATAAGTAGTATGCTTCATATTTTGAAGTTGATGGAACAAGAGGTGAAGTTAAATATGATACTTCTTGCAGTAGTGAATGCGTTTTAAATAGTCATTATGAGGATTTCGTTGTAGAGGTAAACTCTGAGTCATCTGAGCCTACTCTTGAAACTTCTTTTTGTGATAATATAACAAATGTTGACAGTCTTGTGCATGATTATGAAGTGGAGAATACTGTTTTGGATGTTGACATTTCTTCATAATGCTATAATTTGAATGTGGATGAAGGTATTATGAGTTTTGGTGAATCTTTCTTTCAGGACATTGAGACATATGGTAATATCATTGTCCTGTGTTGTTGGGATGATGAAAAACTTGTATGTGATGCAATCTAGTTGAAAGAGTTACAAATATGTGAGCACTCTTTGCTTGACACACAAAAGGATTGCACACTATCTTTTAAAGATGATGTCTTCTCCGACCCTTCTCATTGTGAGGGAATCGGTAAATGGGATGAGGTTGTGTTTTCAAATGGTCTTGATTACTATCCTCACATTTTATCACTTGCCACAAGATCAGAAAATGGAATGAGTGGTAGTGATATGTCCTATGTCATTTGGTTTCCATGTGGCAATAAAGCTAAATACAAAGGCAGCCTAACACTTGTGTTTCCAAAAATGAAGTCACTCACATTGATGTGGTATGATAGAGGAAGATATGGATTAAAAAGGATCAGCCTTTTTAATAGATTGGTATTTGGTAGAGGTAAGAACTAGCTTCCATTTTCCATTTGGTGGCCTAGGGCCGCCAAATGAAGTTTTAAAAGTTGAAAAATAAAGACTATCACCTAATGTTTTTGGCACTTGGTCTCCTCTCCAAGAGATTTGAATTCTTTCTATTCCCACAAGGGGCATTCATCCATATAAAGAGCCATTGTTGGAAGTTTCAAAATTTCAAATTTGAAGTACCCATATTGAAAAAATTTCCTTTGCACACTTAGAAGTGCACCTACAAAATCTGCCCAAGTGACCTACTGTGGAGGGTCACAATTCAGAACAAGTTGATTGTCATGCTAAATGGATTGTTGCTCTCCATTATCCCTACATTCATGTACTCCCCTGTCCGATTTCAAAGCTTCATGATCAGATTTTCTATTTTTACCAGGTTGAAAGCAAATGCAGTTTGCTTTGTTTTACATCTGCATTTTTGACAATGTTTCAAAGTGGTCATCTTTGACCCTTAATATCTTTTGACAAATGTGGATTGAAGAGAATCCCTCTTGAAAAAATATTCAGTGTACCTAAATTACCTAGTGTGTCCAGTGACAGCCCCCCAGAAGTTGTTTTGATATTTTTTCAAAGTGGTGACTTTGAGAGTCCTGATTGGTTTCTGACAGGTGAAATTGCAGAAAAGTCCAAGTAGACAACTTTGGTATTTAATATCTTTCACCTTAGGAAGAATTTTTCCATGCTATTTGTTGCAATAAATTATTGGGTCAGATGGTAACATGCATACTCAGTTTTAGGCTCCTAGGATAAGTTTTGATGGGTTAACTAATCCTTTTGTGACTGCAACATGGCCAAAAATGGTGTCCCAAAAAGTTTCAAAGTTTTAAAATCTAAGGACAACCCACTTCTTTTTTTGGTCTAAAACCTCTATAGCTCCATTTTCATCAGAATCGAAGGTCATTTGATACATTATTTTAATGTACTTTTGTTGCATCAAACATGTCCCTAGGCTAGTTTACAAACTGAGGTACCTGAATTTTAAGGGCTAAGAAAATTTGAGGAAATGGGTTTTCTCTAAATAATTGATTATGGTTACACGCAAAAAATATCGGCTCTAAGTGTTACTGTTTGTCCGCAATAAATTTCTTCAAACGGGCCGCAAGTGTAATTAAAATTTGCATTTTTTTCTAAAGTTACAAATACTTATGTTTCAAATATTTTTGAATATTTTAAACATTATGTAAATATGAAAAATGCATTAGGGAAAATATCAAATCCATTTCAAATGTTCATAAGGAAAAACAAGTTTAATTCTTGCTTGTGATTGGTTGAAAAGCGACAGGAGAACTTCATCGCTCATCTCTAGTTTGAAGCTCTGCTTCCCATTTGTATTAGCGATCAGCATGATGGTTGCTTCTCATCACCCATCGTGGATTGAAGTTCCTTCTCCTTCATGAAATTGGTGATCATCGATCATCTCTGTTTGCACGAGAGGTGCTAAGTTCAAATCAACAATGAGTGATGGCTGTCAAATCCATCGCTCATCGCTATTTGTGAGAGGTTTTTCATAATCAAATCCATGATAGATTTGGGGCAAGTACATATGGGTTTAAAATATTGGTAAAGAAAGTACATAGGAAATAATTTGGGGCAACTTTATTAAAATTTTTACCAATTTTATGAAATCTGTTCATTGCTAATCGTAGTTTTACAGCATAATTTTGGGAATGAAGTAGCGATGATGCAATGGCTGAAAGTTCCATCACCCATCTCTATTGTGAGATTTATTTTCTCTTGCAATCAACGATGGGCTTGTGCTTGGATGCTGAAATTCAAAATATTTTTAATGGCTGCAAATGAGGAATGCAATTACGTTTTTGGACTTGGAGCAGATTTATGAATGCATGTACAAGCTGTAAAATGTACTCTCAACCTCAAGAAAGTTATCTGAACTATTTCTAATGCCTAGGAAGCAATTTAGGAAAAAATTTATACATTTTCTAGCTACCAGTAAGGTAAAAAGTACCTAAAAATTATTTTTTCATGACCCAAAAATTATATTCAGCATATGGGTAAAAATTTTATCTACAGTGAAGGTAAAAATGTAATTTTCAAAAACACTTTTAACTATATGGGTGAATGGGTTTTGACCCAAAGTTAATATTTTTCACTTGCATAGTGTAATAAAGCCAGTAAGTGTGTTTTTACAACAACGTAAAATGTTTACACGGGATTTTCAAGTAAGGGTAGGGAAAATGATGAAGAATGTTGAGTCTTCTAGAAAGGGAATATTTTTCTGTTGTAGGGCAGTTGAGTGAGGAGCAAGAAAATGGAGAGTAGGTTGAAGATTACTTAGCAAGCAATGGGAGTTGAAGATCAACAAACCAAAATGTGCCAAGTGTCTTTTTCAAATGAACATTTAGGGTTTTTGTGTTTCCTTAAATGTTGTCTTTCTGCCTCATTCTAGGAGAGGTTTTTTTGTAATTTAACATAGAGAACACTGTAGTGTGAATACAGAGCATTTTAGAGTTAAGTTTAGGATCTGGGTCTATCAATATTTATGTAATTTTGATAGTAGTATTGGCAAGATAATGCTAAATGTTTCAAGTTTGAAACTATTTTACTCTCCTAGATGTACTGGTTTTACAGATTATGAATGATACAATCAAGGTTGTCCTATTTGTCTCTATCAATTTCAGATGGATGTGTGGCTCTATTCTTGTTTATTAATTCAAAGAATTAATGTAGGTGCTTGAATATGGTTGTAAATTTGTATTGAACTGAGTGCTAAAATGCTAGTAAGAAGTAAAGGTTAAAACACAATGCTAAAATGTTGTACAAGGCAACATTTCAAAGCTTCATATGCTATCAGATGTAAAAAAATTGTTATCAGATTATGTATGTGTTTAAGTTGACTCCATTCTAAGGATGAGGCATTGATCTAAGTGTGTTATTCATGTTACATGTGTTAGTTAATACAGTAGCTAGTCAACTTTAAATCAAATTTACTTCTTAGTCCTAGTTTGTTTGTGTGTTGAGCTCATTTCAGTGAATCATGTCTCTCATGTTTAAATTAGGCATTACTGTAAAGGTAAGCCAAGCCTATATAGTATTGTGTTTATTAAGCATCTAAAGGAGAAACATCTATTTACAGTGTATTTGGTACTTCAACACACAAGTATCTATAAATATACTGTTGGGATCACCCTCCTAGGTTTAATAGAGCCTGAAGTGCAGGGGAGAAAAGGGGTATTTTATTCACTCCTTCGTTCGTTGGCCATATCAATCCATTGAGTCTGAATATAAGAGAGTGGCTACTCTTTAGGAATCATTGCATATGTTGATTTGGGAACCAACAAATTGACAACTCTACTAGGCAAAACTTTGAATCTCCAGATGTAGACCGTCTTATCACAAAGTCATATTTTTTGCTGATCTATAGTTTTGGGTCAGAATGATCAAAGGACCTGCATACTTGAAGAATATTTTTACAAAATTTCTGGTGTATTCTTGAAGTTTGGTGCTCTACTAGTGGAGAGAACTCATAAATACTTAAACCTTAGAAGAAGATTTCTGCTCCTTGAAGATCATTTCCTCTTTCAAAGAGGTGGTGACTACATACATTTCTACATCATCATAAGAGTTGGTTGTAGTAGTTCTCAGGTATTTTTCTGTTGTAATATTCCTATATGAAGGTTTTCAACAAAAAATTCTAGTTAATACTGGACCCCTTATTCAGTATTTCAAGATACTAGTAGAAAGGGAAATGAGAAAGTAAGATATTCTGAAAAGATATCTTGAGAAGAAATTAGTTGTAGAGGGAACACCATTTTATTTGCAAATATGTATTGTTGTCATAGTTCTCCCTCTACAAGTTGTAATATCATGCCTAGAACACAACCATGTCCTCAAAGAAATGTGTTCACTAGTGAGAGATACGACCTAGATTTTAGTAAAATCCAAGGTTACCCACATTCTGTCCCAAGAAGAATTAATGAATATTTGCCTAAGTTTAGAGCAGGTTTTGAAGAATCAACATCACAACATGTACACATTTTTCTTGATGTAATGGAACACTGTTAAATAGTAGAGGAAGATACTATCATGAAGTTTTTTGTAAGAACTTTAGAAAATGATGTTGAATATTGGTTTTCTAGTTTACTAATGCATTCCATATGTTCATGTCAAGAGCTTGAGAAACTATTCATAGATGAATTTGGTGAAGTGAATGATGAATGCTTGTCTAAAGAAAGAAATCTTCATACCAAAGAAGAATATGAAGAGAAATCTGAAAATAAGGTTGAACCTATGTCACTTATTGATGCATTATACGATGTAAAAAGATTTAAGGGTGAATCCTCCTATGATTTTCATGATAGATTCATAAAGATTCTCTTTGCTATACCAGTATTAAATAGACCTGATGAATCAATGTGTATTGATGTTTTCTATGACAAACTTGAGCCAGGTCTAAGTACCGTGCTAGCTCACTTGAAGCCCCCTAGCCTTAAATGTTTCTATCAATGGCTTTGAATAATTGAGGAAATGATAGATAAATATGGAAGTAATCTCCTAACTCAATTATGTGATGGTACTTTTGCAAGACTCCGTCCAATAGATGCAGATGGTATAGTAAAAGACAAAAATGATGCATCGTTTGCTGATGAGGAAGTTGTTTTGAACAACCTACAAAAGAAATGTACTCTGATGAACATTGTAGCCATGATGGTCATGAAGAGATAGATGAAACATCTGAAGTTTCTTCTATTTGGTCTGAAAATACAGAAATAGAGAGCATATTTTCTGTATTAGATAAAGGTTGCAATGATGCAGATGATACTGAGAGTATTTTCTCTTATATGGATTTTGAATATATAGTTGAAGAGCTTTCTGATTTGAAGAGTACTGAGAATGTCAATATATCAATTGCAAATGATAAGGTATGCAATGAATTTTAGTTAGCAAGATCATCCACAAGTAGTTGCAATGAAAAAACCATTGATGGTTTTCAATTTGATAGTGAAGAAGGTAGCCTTGTTGATTGTAAAAGTAGTATCACCAAAGAAGGAGATATGTATGCAAGCGATTCATTGAATGAATCAGCTCAAGTTGTTGATTGTGCAGAGCATGCATATGTTGATAATGATAAACAAGGGACTCCTCCTTTTTTTTATGCTTTACTTTCTTATGTTCATGTTGCTACCTTTGAAGTTATCTTTGAATGTTTGCATGAGATCAACATTGAAGAAGTTGTACTTGATAGTGGAAATGTAGAGATAAATGTTAGTACAACTAATGATGCTCTTTATGATGAGTTTGCACTTGAAGAATGTGATTGTGTCAATCACATGGATGCATATGAGGATCTCTTTTTCTGGATCTGCAACTCATATTTTTTCTCATAAGCAGTATGCTTCAAATTTTCAAGTTGATGGAACAAGAGGCGATGTTGAATATGATACTTCTTGCAGTAGTGAATGCGTTTTAAATAGTCATTATGAGGAATTCGTTGCAGAGGTAAACTCTGAGTCATCTGAGCCTGCTCTTGTAACTTCTTTTTGTGATAATATAAAAAATGCTAACAATCTTGTCCATGGTTATGAAGTGGAGAATACTGTTTTGGATGTTGACATTTCTTTAGAAGGCTATGATTTGAATGTGGATGAAGGTATTATGAGTTTTGGTGAATCTTTCTTTCAGGGCATTGAGACATATGGTAATATCATTGTGCTGTGTTTTTGGGATGATGACAAACTTGTATGTGATGCAATCCAGTTGAAAGAGTTACAAATGTGTGAGCACTCTTTGCTTGACACACAAAAGGATTACACACTGTCTTTTAAAGATGATGTCTTCTCTAAGCCGTATCATTGTGAGGGAATCGATAAATGGGATGAGGTTGTGTTTTCAAATGGTCTTGATCACTATCCTTACATTTTATCACTTGCCACAAGATCAAAAAATGGAATGAGTGGCATTGATATGTCCTATGTCATTTGGTGCACATGTGACAGTAAAGCTAAATACAAAGGCAACCTAACACTTGTGTTTCTAAAAATGAAGTCACTCATATTGATGTGGTATGACAGAGGAAGATATGGATTAAAAAGGATCAACCTTTTTAATAGATTGGTATTTGACAGAGGTAAGAATTGACTTCCCTTTTCCATTTGGTGGCCTGGGGCCACCAAATGAAGTTTTAAAAGTTGAAAAATAAAGACTCTATCACCCAATGTTTCTGACACTTGATCTGCTCTCCAAGAGATCTGAATTCTTGCTATGCCCACAAGGGGCATACATCCATATAAAAAGCCATTGTTGGAACCTTCAAATTTTCAAATTTGAAGTGCCCATATTGAAAAATTTTCCTTTGCACACTTGGAAGTGCACCTACAAAATCTATCCAAGTGACCTACTGTGGAGGGTCACAATTTGGAGCCAGTTGATTGTCATGCTAAATGGATTGTTGCTCTCCATTCTCCCTACATTCATTAACTCCCCTGTCCGATTTCAAAGCTTCATGATCGGATTTTCTATTCTTATTAGGTCGAAAGCATATGCAGTTTGCTTTGTTTTACATCTGCATTTCTGACAATATTTCAAAGTGGTCATCTTTGACCCTTAATATCTTTTGACAAATGTGGATTAAAGAGAATCCCTCTTGCACACATATTCAATGTACCTAAATTACCTAGTGTGTCCAATGGCAGCCCCCCAAAAGTTGTTTTGATATTTTTTCAAAGTGGTGACTTTGAGAGTCTTGATTGGTTTCTGACAGGTAAAATTGTAGAAAAGTCCTAGTAGATAAATTTGGTATTTAATATCTTTCACTTCATGAAGAATTTTTCCATGTTGTTTGTTGCAATGAATTCTTGGGTCAAATGGTAATAGGCCTACTTAGGTTTAGGCTCCCAAGATAAGTTTTGATGGGTTAATTAATTATTTTTCTTACTGCAACATGGCCAAAAATGGTGTGCCAAAAAATTTCAAAATTTTAAAATCTAAGGACGACCCATTTCTTGATTTGTTCTAAAACCTCTATAGCTCCATTTTCATCAAAATAGGAGGTCATTTGATACATTATTTTAATGTACCTCTGTTGCGGCGAACACATCCCGGGGGCTAGTTTACAAAGGAGGTACCTAAATTTTAAGGGTTGGGAAAATTTGAGGAAATGGGTTTTCTCTAAATAATTGACTATGACTACACACAAAAAATATCAGCTCCAAGTGTCACTATTTTTCTGCAATAAATTTCTTCAAACGGGCTGTACGCGTAATTAAAATTTGCATTTTTTTCTAAAGTTACAAATACTTATGTTTCAAATATTTTTGAATATTTTAAACATTATGTAAATCTGAAAAAATGCATTAGGGAAAATATAAAACCATTTCAAATGTTCATAAGGAAAAACAAGTTTAATTTTTGCTTGTGATTGGCTGAAAAAAGGCTTCAAGGGAGAACTTCATCACTCATCTCTGGTTTGAAGCTCTTCTTCCCATTTGTATCAACAATCAGCGATGATGGTTGTTTCTCATCGCCCATCACGGATTGAAGTGCTTCTCCTTCATCAATTGGCGATCATCACACATTTCTGTTTTCACGGGAGGTGTTGAGTTCAAATCAACAATGAGCAATGGTTGTCAAATCCATTGCTCATCGCTATTTGTGAGAGGTTTTTCATAATCAAATCCGTGATGGCCTTTATGCAGCAATGGATTTGGGGCAAGTACAATTGGTTTAAAATATTGGTAAAGAAAGTGCACGGGAAATAATTTGGGGCAACTTTATTAAAACTTTACCAATTTTATGAAATCTGTTCATTGCTCAACGTAGTTTCACAACATAATTTTGGGAATGAAGTAGCGATGGTGCAATGGCTGAAAGTTCCATCGCCCATCTCTATTGTGAGATTTATTTTCTCTTGCAATCAACGATGCCTTGTGCTTGGATGCTGAAATTAAAATTGTTTTTAATGGCTGCAAATGAGGAATGCAATCACGTTTTTGGACTTGGAGTAGATGTTTGAACGCATGTACAAGCTGAAAAATGGACGCTCAACCTCTAGAAAGTTACTTGAACTATTTCTATTTCCCGGGAAGCAATTTAGGTGAATTTTTATATATTTTTTGGCTACCAATAAGGTAAAAAGTACCTGAAAACTATTTTTTCATGACCCAAAAATTATATTCAGCATATGGGTAAATTTTTTACCTACAGTGAAGGTTAAAATGTAACTTTCAAATGCATTTTTAACTACAAGGGTGAATGGGTTTTGACCCAAAGTTAATATTTTTCACTTTGGTGCAAGAGCACCCAAGCACTTCAAGAAACATTTCAAGAGCCAGGAGGATGCAGGGTCATGAAGACTTGTCAAGCATCTTAGAGCATCAATTATAACATCCTAAAGCCTATAATGGCTTTTGAATTGGATAAAAATGTTAAAGGAGTCAAAAGTCCTAAGGGTCCTGATAAGGACCATAGGACTAAAATGCATTACAAATAGACCAATGGTGTCCTAAGAGACTAGATAGGTGTTTTTATGTTTTAATTCAGTCAAATAAGGTTGAATAATGCCATGTAATAGTTTAGAAGCTTTATAGTTGATAGGGGTTCAATAAATTTCAAGTTGGAGAATTCAAATTTTCAAAATCCAACATTGGGCGGGAAAGTAGTTTTTTGATGTTTTAATCACTTTAATGTAAACTAATCAATCCAAAATGGTTTGAGAAGTTGGGGAAAGGTTATTCAAGGCCATAGAAGTCATTTTTATGGAGGTTGGGTTGCTGGTATGGATTTTGTACGGACTGCTACAGGAAAAAGCAAAAAAATAGCAATTTCTTGCATTTTTCTTGTGTTCATTTGATGAAAACTTGATTGCCATTGAAGATATGTCTGGTTGGATGCTTTAGGAACCTGTATTTACATGTTTTAAGGCCTTTTTATGCTCTAATAAGCAACAACAATCAATTCTTTGTATTTTATAACTGACTGTCCTCAAGAAAGTGCAGATTTTCATTGATTTTGAGGGTTTTTATGGATGATTGATCCATTTCAAGGTAGAATGATGTTGTAACCTTTGAAATGGATCACTTCTAACATGTATAATACAAACCTAACAAACTAATGTGCAGGAAGGAAGAATATCAAGGTGTACACCGAGTTGTCAAAGGGAAAAGTGCATGAAAATGGGGGCTAAGGTATAGCAGCAGGAGATCTGCCTTAATAAGGGGAAATTTTTTGAGTTTGGATTGATGTATTATGTTGATCTAATGGTGAAAAGTCAAAGAGAGGGATCTGGAAGTGTTTGGGAGGTGGGTAACTAAAAAGCCCTAGTTTTAAGGCAATTTATGGAGGGTTTTGTGTTTGAGCATATTAAGGGTGTCATAGAAGACTAAAAGCTTGAAAATCCTTGGTTTGGGAACATTTTAAGGGACTGTTGAAAGTTTCATAGTTAGGGGTTGAGTTTAGAGAGGGGTTGCTTTGAAAAAGAGGGCTAATTAGGCCCTAAATTGGAGGAAACAACAGATTTTGATTGGTGTGCTCCAAAACAAGTGCCATCAAGAATCTAGTATGTTATGTATCATCACAAACCACATCTATTCAATCATTAGTTTTGGAGGGTCCTTTGGGAACATTGAGTGGAAATTCAAGAATTCACCGTTGGAGGCCTAGTTGGGCTAGAAGCCTAGTCAAGGTGCAAAAAGAGAGTTTTTCTTAAGACAGAGGGTTGGGGCTTTGTAAATGTTCAAGACAATTTTGTATGAGTCTATCAAAAGTAATCCTAGGGTTTAGGTCCATAAGGAAGCATATAAGTTGTAAGTGAGCCATTGAGCCTTATTTCTATAAGGGTGTTTGAGAGTACACTGTTGAGATTTTTGAAATCATTGTGTTGTTTTCCAAAAGTTCCAATACCCTCTGCATCACACTTGCATAGTGAAATAGAGCCAGCAAGTGAGTTTTTATAGTAGGGTAAAATGTTTGTATGGTATTTTCAAGTCAAAGCATGGTAAATGATGAAGAATGATGAGTCTTCTAGAAAGGGAATATTTTTCTGTTGCAAGGAAGTGGAGTGAGGAGCAAGAAAATAGAGAGCAGGTGAAAGATTGTTTAGCACTTGAGCAAAGGGAGTTGAAGATCAACGAACCAGAATGTGCCAAGTGTCTTCTTCAGATGAACATTTAGGGTTTTTGTGTTTCCTTAAATGTTGTCTTTCTACCTCATTTTGAGAGGCTGTTTTGTAATTTAACACAAAGAACACTGTAGTGTGAATACAAAGCATTTTAAAGTTAAGTTTAGGATCCGAGTCTATCAATATTTATGTAATTTTGATTACAATACTGAAAAGATAATGCTAAATTTTTCAAGTTTGAGAATATTTTACTCTCCTATGTACTTGTTTTACAGATTATGAATGATATAATCAAGGTTGTCTTATTTGTCTCTATCAATTTCAGATGGATGTGTGGCTCTATTTTTGTTTATTAATTCAAAGAATTAATGTAGGTGCTTGAATATGGCTATAAATTTGTATTGAACTGAGTGCTAGGATGCTAGTAAGAAGTAAAGGTTAAAACACAATGTTGAAATGTTGTAAGGAAACATTTCAGAGCTTCATATACTGTGAGATGTAAACAAAAATTGTTATTAGATCATGTATGTGTTTGAGTTGACTATGTTCTAAGGATGATGCACTGATCTAAGTGTGCTATTCATGTTACATGTGTTAGTTAATACAACAATTTATCATCTTTTAAATCAAATTTACTTATCAGTCCCAATTTTTTTGCGTGTTGAGCTCATTTAAATGCATCACGTCTCTCATGTTTAAATTAGGCATTACTATAGAGGTCAGCCAAACCTTTATAGTATTGTGTCTATTAAGCATCTAAAGGAGAAACATCTCTTTATAGTGTATTTGGTACTTCAACACAAGTATCTATAAATATACTGTTGGGATCACCCTCCTAGGTTTAACAGAGCCTGAAGTGTAGGGGAGAAAGGGGTATTTTATTCACTCTCCCGTCTGTTGGCCATATCAACATGTTAAGTCTGAATATGAGAGAGTGGCTACTCTTTAGGGCTCATTGCATCTGTTGATTTGGGAACCAACACTCTCTATCTCACCTTTCTCTCCCTCCCTACCTCTCTTTCCCTCCTTCATTCCCTCTCTACTTCTCTTTATCTCTCCTCTCTACCTCTCCTTCCCTCTCTACTTATCTTTATCTCCTCTCTCCCTCTCTACCTACCTATCCTTCTACCACTTTGTATATCTCTCTCTCATCTCTCTCTCTCTCCCTCTCCCTCATGACATCTTCCTCACTCTCTCCCTCCCTCTCTACTTATCTATATCTCCCCTCTTCCTCTCTACCTACCTCTCCATCCATCACATCCTACCACTCTCTCTATTATTCTCTATCTCACCTCCCACTCTCTCCATCCATACCTCTTCCTCTCCTTCCCTCTCTACTCTATGTCTCCCTAATCCCTCTCTACCTACCTATCCATCCATCACTCCCTACCACTCTCTCTACACCTATCTATCTCACTTCTCTCCCTCCTTCCCTCATTCCCTCTCTACTTCTCTCTCTCTACCTCTACCTCTCCTTCCCTATCTAATTCTCTCTCTCTCTCTCCCTACCTTTTCCCCTATCTACTCTCTCTCTCCTCTCCCTCCCTCTACCTCTCTCTCTCTCATTCTCTCTCCCTCCTCCCTCACCCTCACCCTCTTTCTCTCTCACTCTCTTATGCAATACAAGGTGGAGAAACTCGCTTTCTAAACCCAATTAACCTAACTCAACAATAAAATCTGCCCTTGAACATAAGGCACACAATTTGACTCAAACCCTCACCAATAGACTCATAGCCTTGAAAAATCATCGAAGATATATCTTTTAGAGAAGGTCATACAATGGCCAACCAAACATCAAATAAGCTTTAACACAGACCTAAAAAAAAATACCAAAAGATCTCCCAAGATTTATTTGCAACAATATGGAGATTCAATAGACTATCCCTGCAAAAGGCTACTCAATTAGCCCAATTTAACAAAGGAGGTCCCTCCTATTCACCCACTCTTCACAAAAACTCATCAAACAATCATTAGTCATGTCTCAAAACATCAAATTCCACAATTTTTTTTTTTAGTTTCAAGGCTTCCTCAACACCGAAATATGAAACCGTCCATTTTCATGTAATACACTAGGGTTTTAATGAAACTCCACATACCCAAGCTTACCAACCTCTGCCAAAGTTTCAAACCAATCACAAGTGATCTTCACATGCCTAAAAATCTCAGACAAATCCAATACCATTCATATTTCCCCAAATCCACCCTTTAGTAACTTCTTTTCACATGCAAAATGACTCTACCTAGCCCTAGGGCATTGTTCCAGTCCACACAACTTAATATCACGGCCTACCAAGACATTAGGACACATAATTTACATTATTTATGACCCATTCCACAAAAAATAGTGGAAATAGAAAGTGAAATGGGTCATAGAGACATTTTTAAAGACCCTCAACAGTTAAAACTGTGAAAATAAGGTAGTATCAAAGAAACAAAGAAAACTCCCTTAAATCTGAAGAATAGTCTTTCAAACCTAAACCAAATGAAAAATATTTCATGGTCTTACAAATTACAATCTGGTTCAAAGCATCTACACTATGTACAAGACCGTACAGACATAGGAAAGGTTAGAAAACTTTGGAAAATGCAAAGAAAACATTGTGTTCTTATTGGAAAATTCAATACAATACTTCTCCAATCCTCCTTTGAGCCTTCTTGAGGCCTTTAATAGCATTTACATCCAAATTCTAACCGCTCCAATGTTCACAACTACTATTTAAACTTTTAAGACTCTTAAGTTTCCTTTAAACTGCATTTTAACAACAATTTGTTTAACATCTACAACTTTTTGAAATTGTTTTGACATATGAACTCCAATGTTTTCCCATACACCCAAATACATTGCATATGGTCTTTATTCCTCCTTCCTTATCTGTCCATTTCCATCCATGTCCATTTTGTCCATTCCATTCCTCTTTATCTCCCTCTCTTCTCTTCTGCTCCTTCTCTCTATCTCACCTATCCCTCCATTCCCTCCTATCCTTCTCCTTCCTCCCTCTCCCTCCATCTTTCCTTCCTTGTCCTCTTTATCTCTCATGTCTCTATACCTCTCCTTCCCTCTCTTATCTTTATCTCCCCTTTCCATCCCAACCTCTCTCTCTCTCCCCAATCCCTCCCTCCCCCTCTTTCTCTCTCCCCCTATGAGGGTTGGGGGTGTAAGGTTTAGTGTTTAAGGTATAGGGTTGAGGTTATAGGTTTAAGTGTATAGGGTATAGGGATTAGGGTTTTGGCTCAATGAGAATAATCAATCATAATAAGAACTAGTACAATGCATAGTTATATTGAAATAGCTCTATAACAATGCTACACATACCAAATATACATATACAAAAATTGATATATATGAACTAACTAGAATGTATCATCAACATCAATGGACACTTATTGATATAGGATTTAAATGATGTTTATAAGTGTCAATTTGATGAATAGATATTTGCAAGATTTGAGGATTCAATCCTTTATCTAACTGCCTATATCCATGGTGTCCCATTGGGACACAAATACTATAAATATATTGTTTAATTAGTAGATAGTTCTCTTAGGGGGCATGAAACTTATAGATTCTCATCAACCCACCTATTGAAGAGTCATACATTTCTCATCAATGAATGCATAGAAGTCATAGTATAGTTGGGCTATGGACTTCTCTAAAAAAAAATATTTATTTATCCTAAATCTCCCTACATAATTTTAGGTTAGTTAATGTTATATAAGATCTTTGATTATTTAGAATATTGAAGAGGCCAATAGTGAACAAAATCTACTTATTCTCTTGAGACTCTTTACCGAAATGGCATGAAACCTTGACAATAGCATATTTAACATGTGAAACATTGAAGAAACTATTGATCCTTACGTATCATGGTGATATAGGAATATATACATATCCCTCTAATAGCTATTTCTATAATATTTTGTATATTTTGAGAATTACTACCATCTCACTTGTGGGTAAGTGAAATGTTGTAATGTTTGCATCCTATCACTCAATGACTATAGTGAGCATGCACATATCAAAGTGTATAATGGTAAATTTGATTATATTTCTAAGGTCCATGGCCTATATAGGTATCCATGTTGCATAGCCTAAAGGTAATGCACATATAATAACTACCTAGATTTTATGTAGATTCTTATATATCCATACCTTGGATTGTTTATGAAAATAATAAAATAAATATCATTATAATATAATATATGCTCAAATTATAATGGGTAATGACATGTTATATTTTGATATCACTATTTTTTGGTTGAGATGAAATCAATGTGTTAGAATCATAACTCAAAGATGATCCTAGGGGTAGATTCTATGGTCACAAAATTATAATGAAAATTATACTATTTCAAAAAGTAGATAATTTTGAAGAATTTTAGAATAATCAAAATTTAAAATAAAGTGCAAAAAATTAGGGTTTTTAGATGACATACTATATGCATTCCAACTTTCATGCTCAAGCTAGACTCACATTTTATCACTCCAAGTTGGGTCACTACTCCTTTATACCTCTATTATGACAATAATTAATGAATACTCTAGAGATTTGAGTGTAATTATTTCTCAAGGGTGGATGCAAAAATGAAAGTTATATTTTCCTATTCATGTTCTCTTATATATCTAATTAGAATTTTTTTTCTTTTAAACCATGCACCTTTTGAACTTTATTTTTTATTGAATTTTATCATATACATGATAACATAAATTAATCACATTAATAGTTGGTCTACACATGATTGGGCTCATTTTGTACACATAATGTATTTATTATAGACTTATTCATAGGCTAAGGATATTTTTTGACATGAAACATAAAAATGATCACAATGACTTATGATGCCTATCTATACACATTGGAATTTCTTGATGTGACACATGTTGATCTTCATTGATTTTATAATGTTTATACCACATGCCTTAAACACATTGCGTTGCTACTCTTGGATCATAGATAGAACACATAGTAACTCAGATGCATGAATTCATATATGTTTTCATGTTTAAATATTATTTATGCATGCTTCATACTTATCTATGGACATAATTACACTATATTGATTATACCATGATGCTTACTTAGTGATTCAAGACTATATTGTTTTATTATTACATTGACTATAATCCTACATTGGTACATATTTTTAGTCACATCAATGGCACCACTCTTTCCCCCTTGTCTTATGTTAGCATTGTCACATATTTTACATTGGGGGTCATTGAATTAATTTTCCCTATTTTTATAAATTTATTATTTATTACATTATCTTACCCACATGTACCTAGCTATTATTCAATATGATCTTGCATAGTTACATATTACATTATTATGCTCATGTGATCCATTCACATCCCAAGTAGATAATATCCACATAGAGGAGAATTGAGAGTTATGCCTTCAAGTTGGATGACATAACCATGTTCTAAGTGTTACATTGAGGCCTTCCCTATAATTTTGGTTGCATGTCACATATTTCCATTTTTTATCACCACTAGGGACTTATTTCCTTAAAAGAACTAATATGTGTTTATGCTCTTGGATTCCATATTGATGCCATATGCTACTCTAGTGCCTTATATGATTACACAAGATTTTTTAATTGTAGAATTCTTTGCCTAAACCTGCTCAAACATGGAAAAACAAGCAAAAATTAGTCCTCAAACAAGTTTAAACCAAACATTCCCCATAAAATTCATTCAAACACAAGAACAAGAAAACAAGATAAAATATCAAATGAAAACTAATGAAATCTTATTCAAAATTCTCAAACTAGCATCCCATGGGGGAATTGGTGCTTCTTTGATGTGGAAAGAAGCCCTTTCCCAATTCCTTGATAAGCCTGATGATGATTGTGTGCTCCTTGATGCAAAATGTCAATAACCTTGCTAAGATTGATGAAGTTCTATGCTAACATGGATGAAATGTGGATGATAATGGATTCAAAATGACTATAATAACCTTGCATAAAACTTGTGAATAATTGTGGATTCAAATGAGCATAATGATCTTACATGGATTATGGATGCCAAATCAAATAGAGAAGACCTCTACTTATAATGGAGAAGGATTGAAGAATGAGGAATAGGATGAATGTGGGATTAACATTTGAACCAATGGTATTGTGCCACTTGTCAACATGCTAATGAAGGAGAGTGGAGCACATTTTGGACAGTGTGCATGTTAAATGCATGTAGGTGGATTTGAATTTGAAGAAGTGACTTGTGCAAGAGGGGATGTAAGTGGAGTTAATGCCAAGTTGGCTCAAGGAGAGGACATGTAAGAGCCTTAAATGCCAAGTTGGAGGACAAAAGTCCTTTGGGAGGTAGAATTCAAATAAGTGGAATATTCCAAGAATATGCCACATTTGAATGAAAATAGAGGAATTAATAAATCAAATAAATTGATTTACATGTGCAACTTGCAAAAGCTAGAGGAATGGAGGATTAGTGTTAGGAGTTAATTAGGATTAATTAACTTAGATTAAGTTAGTTTGATTTGACATTTGATTTAGATATTTAGATTTATTTAAATCAAATAAGAGGATAGTTGGAGATTAAGGATTTAATTAAATAAATTTAATTTATTCAATTAAATGAAGAACTTTAGGATATAATTAAATAAAGTTAATTTATTTAATCACAAAGAGGACATTATGATTTGATTAAATAAAAATTGATTTATTTAATTAAATAAGAACATTAGAATTCAATTAAATAAAGTTGATTTATTTAATCAAAGAGGAATTATAATGAATTAATCTGATAAAGTGTATTATTTGATTAAGGAGGAATTTAATGAATTTAATTAAATAAAGATTATTCAATTAAATGATTAGTAAAGAAGTGATCAAGGAAGAATTGAATTTAGTGAATTAGAGTCGAGTGTATGATATCAATCAAAATAATTTACATGTCTACATTTTTTCCCTCTTTGAAGCAATGTACCTACTGCGTTGGTTCAAAGAACAACCTTGCCGAGATCAAAATTCATTTTTATTTTTATTTTTCAGATGCGCCACTAATGCCCCAACGAGAAGAATTATGTTGGTAAATTTCCCCCTTAAGAGATTGGATGAATATTTAGATTTTTGGGTGATTTCTTGAAAAAAAGACAAGTCATCTGGCGGGTCTAGAAAGCCTCCAGGATGCTGAAAATGTGCCAAAACGCAAAAAAATGATGTGAAATGAGCTTCAGTTGGGATAAAATGGTGTTAGGGTGCAAAACCCTTGTTCGACGGCTAAATCGGGGCAAAAAACCCTAATTTTCATGTTTAAATAGGCTTGGATGGGTCACTTTCCATTCATTTTTGCATTCACACTTTGAGATTTCTAGTCTTTTAAGCGCTAACCTTTCTACATAATGGCGTAAAGAGTGCTTCCCTGACACATTTCTGAGTGATTCCACGTGCACCAAAGACCTCCAGGCGCAGGACCATCAGTATGTGACCCTAACCCAATTTTGTAATTTGATTTTTAAGTGCATTTATTACATTTTGAAAAGTCAAAGTCCCTAGTGTCGCTATATAGCGATGCTCAAAGTGCAAAATCAGCGATGTTAGGGCTCAAATAGCATCACTTACGTGAATTGTGACATTGTGTCGCAATTTTATTTTAGGGCTTCAAACTCCAAATGGAGATGCCAGTGTTAATGGCGACACCATGGTCAAGTTTGAGTTTAGGGTTTTCAGGTTAAAAGGGCTCACTAGTGTAAATGGCAACACCGCAGTTTGTTTTGCATTTTCAAAGGGTCCATCATCGTTGTTTGGAATTTTCAAATGGTGATGCCCTTGCAAATAGGAACACATTCATTCTCTTGATGTCGAAAACTCCAAACAGGGTCAGGTATTTTTACAAATTTTGACAATGTGGCTTCATGGGTGTAGGAGATTAGAGAGCCTGTGCTTTCAGGTGAGCATCGACCCTTGGTGATGAACAAATTGAGCGGTTTGCATGAGTTATGATAGTAGCACTTGGGGGAGATCGGCCTTTGGTATGTCACCTATGCACTTGTTGTCCAGACCCACTTGGCGATGATGATTGCATTGGATGAGAGGTAGCATAGTGAGACCTTGTCCTTTCATCTTCCCATTGGCGAGGTGACTGTTACTTTGGAGGATGTATGGCAGATCCTTCAGTTGCTGATACATGGTGATCAAGTGATATATGACATTGATGCCAATACTAATGCGTGCTTTGAGATCATGGAGACAGAGGAGCTCACATTTGTCAAGGGCCAACTTGATCTGGAGTATTATAGAGGTTGGGTGTTGACTTTTTGGCTGATTGTGGCTACAATTATAAATGGATTGGTAGCTCCAGATCGACGAGGTTGATATTTTAGTCCAAGATGGGGCTTGGCCTAGGAGAGGATGCTACATAGGAGGACCTTGTTTACTTGTGGATCAGTGATGCTAGCCTTCTTATACCATGACTTGCATGAGTTTGCATACTGCGACAACCGAGCGATTGGTACTGATGTTACATTGTTGCATATTTGGGCCTGGGAGCACATTGTCATGCTCTAACCAATGATCAATGTGGTTGATATAAAGCCTGACAATCTAGTGGTTTGGAGATACAAGGGTGGGATCACCTTGAAGCATACAGGATGGCTAGGTCTATCCCACTAGTGTTGATTCATAGACGAGATGACAGTATTCACATGGAGGCCCTGGTTACAGATGTTTGCTTGGTATGGTGAAGTCTAGTATTTATTCTATGCTCAACAAGATCGATTGATGCAAGGGAAAGAGCATACAATCATAGAGCACTACCTGCCAGACAGTGTGGCCCACCAGTTTGGAGATGTTTAGGATCAACTAGATGATCAGTATGTGGCCATATTTTCTAGATCATCTAGAGAGACCACATGGGGATGGATGATTCTAGTGTCTGACATAGTTGATTCCTTTTGACAGTTGGTGGCTAGGCCATGGGCCTATGATCAGGGGCAGGAAGATCCAAGCACTACACATGCATATGATGATTGGTTCAGACCCCCACCTTGGCTAATAGTTCCAAGGGTAACGCTTCCACGGAGGAGACCACGAGGCAGGACAACTAGGAGAGCATAGGTGGGATAGGTTCCTAGAGCACTTGGGGGAGGTGGGCAGCCTCCCTAGTAGCTAGATTAGTAGAGGGATTAGTAGAGGGACCAACAACCTCACCAACCACATCAACCACCTTAGGTACAACAACCAGATTAGTGGGATGTGCAAATTCAATAGTTATAGGAGCAGGTTCAGGGGCTGGAGGCATAGCTGCAGATAGTCACGACCGAGAGGGATCAGGCTAGATAGCAAGTCCAAAACCTCACTGCAGAGAGAGATCATAAGTTCCAGCAGAGGTAGGCAACAAAGTGGTAGCTAGCCCAGGAGGTCAACCAGAGGCAATAGTTGGAGAGCATGGTTGCCTCATCCCAAGGGAGGATAGTACCAACATGGATGTATCATGATGCATTGTCAGAGAGGTTGAGTACTATAGGTTCCATTATCAGCAGGCTGTACCCTCAGCTACTTGGGTGTCAGACTATTCCCAATAGACAGGATTTAGGTAGCCAGACGACCAGCCAGAGAGGCATCCAGGTGAGGGGAGCAGCCACCAGGGTTAGCTGCCACACTCAATTTTTGATCACAACATTCAATTCTTTTTGGGACCCACAAGCTCCACTTTTTGATAGCCCTATGGGCATTGTACACTGATTGATACACACACTTGAGTTAGATTTGTACCATGACAGTGATGATTTTTTGACATATATATGATATGATCGATTTAGGATGTGATGTGTCTACTTTATTTATGCTTTATGGATGGATGCATTTGATGTTCTATTTTTATGCAATGTGATTCTATATGATATGATACATGGCCTTTTAATCTATGTGATGGATGATTATGTAGATGTTTATGGGTGTTACAGATGCATTTCCTTTTGCGTATTATTTCTATGTACTTTTATGATGATGATGTATGGATGAAATTTTTTATGATATTCAAATAATTTTTAATATTCTTAGACTAATAGATCTATATTATGCCCTAAATGATAATGCAAAAAATGGATGATGTGATGTATTATGATTATGAGATGTATGGAATGTTATTATATGCTCTCTTTTTTTCTTTTTTAGTATCTTTTCTATACATGTATGGATGATGTGATTATGCCTATGTGATTATGCAATGGATGCAAATGTATGATTTATGAGATGCTTAGAATAACCAATCTATATTATGCAATGATGAGAATGCAATGTATGTGAGGTGATCAATGTTTTCTATTATGATATGGATGATATGCAACATGTTTATAGTTTGTGGATGTAGGATGGATGCATTGGTGATGTTTAGTTAATTGTCATGGTACCATGTTAGCGTGGAGAGAAAAAAGAAGAAATGAGATGGTGACAAGAGGATCCAACAAGTCCATGACCTGACGAGACTTTATTAGAGACAAGGATGAGAGATGGATGATATTTTGCTTATCCGGAATTAGGATAAAGGGCTTACTTACCTTATGTTTGATAACACACATAGGTACGATGCATCAAAGTATAGACAACCAGGATGGTGTTGTACCTAGTGTGGACTTTGAATCGACAATCAAATAGGAGTATCCTTGTTCACACTTGGTATACGAAACCCTGTTTAGAATGTAGTTTGGATATTCCAAACATCTCAGACCAAAACATAGAAAGGAAAGCCTTCCTATGTGGTCAACAAGACACCTAAAACACCCTCCCTACAAACCAAACAAAGCACACATGACCAAAGTTATATTACAAAAATATCTAGCAAGCACAACAAACGAAAGATAATGATCATTTCCCCATTCATTTATCTCTAAATCCCTTTGTTTGGAAATCATCAAGAGGTCATTGGAATGAGTGCAATAAGATAAGTCAAAAGACAAAGATCAAGTAAACAATCAAGCTAATGTTCTTCATACCTCTAGCCAAGACTAAACTACGGTGATGCCTAATGTTGATGTCCATTGTAGGAAGGATGCATCCTAGGACATGATGTTATCAAATGATTTTGGGATTGACTCGATGATGGGCTATTAATATCAAGATTTGACCAACTTGTTTACCTACTGACCTAGACTTGAGACCTTGACGTTTGAGTTTTCACTTTTAACCTACTAGACTTGTTTCTGATTGTTTCACCAAAGGTTGGGGGTGACAACCATTTATTATGAGTGGATGTTTATTTTGGGTGATTGCGAAACAGGATGGACTATTTTTTCAAATATTTGGATGTTTTTGTGTATTTTTTAAATGTTTTGAGGCTATTTTTGGAATTTTCAAGATGTTTTGCAAATTTTTTTATTTTCAAAATTTTCAATGTTTTTGTGGTTTTCTGAGATTTTGACCAAGAACCTAACCTAAAGACCTATCCTAGGGGCCTCAAGGGCTGATCAAAGATTAGCCTTGCCTACGTTATACACATAGATACCACGTAGTTTGATTGACACTGACTCATTTATTGATGAGATATGAACAAATGGATTACCAGTTTATTATGATGGGCTCCTAAAGGGCTAACCTAAGTGTCTCGGGGGCACATCGATGATGGTCTTTCCTACGTTCAGAGCTCAGAGACCTGTAGTTCAAAAATATGACTATTTTTTATGACTTTTCCTGACTTTTTGACTTATTTTTGGATTTTGATGTGTTTTGAATGTTTTTGGATTTTTTGATTTTATGAATATTTTTGGATCTTTTGATTTTAAGGAAGATTTCAAGAATATACACAAATCTGATCCAAATAAGAACATGCCCCTAGTGTGGTATGATAGACTACTCTGACATATAGGTAGGAGAAACTGACCTTAGGAATGGGCCTAGTAATAGGAGGGATTATGATGCAAACAAATGAATAAGCTATGATGCAGACATAGATGGATGATGGATGGAGATATGGAAGTGTGATGGATGAACGATGCAGAAAAAGCTGTAGAGATCATGGTGGATGGAAAGTGCTTATTTACATGAGGCACCTATTTGTCATGTTTTAACCAAGGTACTTTCCCAAAGTGCCACCGAAGTGGTTTTCACTAGAGGACAATTTTTTTCTTTACTATTTTCAATCCTTTTTTCTAATTTTTTTGGATTTATATATTTTTTTGATTTTGGATTTATACCTTGCAAGTTTAGGCATAAAACTTTTTTAGATGGGAGCTATTGATAGGCTCCTATAAAGGCTCACCTTTTGGTGTGGATAATTGATATGCTCCTGACTTGTATCTTGTTGTGATGATGAAGGGAACCAACCAATTGGGTTCAAAATTTCCCTTGCTATCTAGATTTGGTACATTTGTTTGATTCTCCTTCAATACGAGCTCTCTGACTTGAAAGGTTTGACTCCTGTTCTTCTTGTTGTAGCTTCGATTAAGATGGTTTTGGTAGACTTGCAAATGTTTTAAGGCATCCATGCACCATTCATCCAATAGTTCTAGCTCGTTCAACTGTGATACCTGATATTCCTCATCTGTAATGATATTTTGCAATGATATTCTTAAGAATGGGAGCTCAATCTCCATAGGAAGGATGGATTTTGATCCGTAGACCAAGGAGAATGGGGTTGCACTTGTAGGCATGTAGATACTTGTTCGATAGGCCCATAGGGTGGGATTCAACTATAGGTTCTAGTCACGACTAGCTTCATTGACTATTTTCTTTAGGATTTTCAAGATGGTTTTATTGGTACCCTCAACTTGGTCATTCCCTGGGGGTAGTATGAAGTAGAAAAGTGATGTTGGATATTGAACTTTTGGCATAGGTCTCAAACATCCTGGTTTTTGAAAGGTGTGCCATTATCTGAGATAATGGCTTGAGGGACACCGTGGCGAAAAATTAGGTAGTTCAAGATGAACTTGGAAATCTGCTTTCCTGTAATATAGGCCATTGGAATGGCCTCTACCCATTTCATGAAGTACTTCATGGCGGTGATGATGAACTTATGCCCATTGAATGAGGTGGGTGTTATTTTTACGATGAGATTGAGCCCCCATTGTGGAAAGGGCCAAGGTGTAATGATTGGGTGGAGCTCCTGAGCTAGTGCATGGATGAGGTCCCTATGCTGTTGACATTGCACACATCTTTGGGAATAGTCATGTGCTTCCTTCTCCATTGTAGGCCAATAGTACCTAGTCCTCAGCAGTTTCTTAGACAAGGTCATACCACTTGAATGTGCCCCACAAATGCCATTGTGTACCTCGGTTAAAGTAGTCAAGGCTTCCTCAGCATTTAGGCATCGTGAAAGGGTTCCCTCGATACTCCTACGGTGTAGGGTGTCTCCTAAGATAATAAAGCGGGATGACTTCTTGACAAATGTTCTTTTAAGGTTTGGGGTGATATTAGCGGGGAGGACTCCTATTCTCAAGTAGGTGTATATATCATGATACCAGGGATCATCGGGAACAACGATTTCACACAAGAATTCAAACTCTAGTACCTCGAATGTTGGTATGAGAAGCTGCTCTCCAAGGAATTCTTGCTTAGGGATGTTGCGTGGGATATCCAGTAGCGATCTGATTGTTGCCATAGCATCTGCTACTCTATTGTTTTCCCTTGGTATTTTCTCAAATGTGATATCAATGAAGAATTCTTTGAGGTTTTCCACTAGTTTCTTGTATGGGGTTAATTTTCCATCCTTCATAAATGGTATTCATCATTGACCTAGTTTATGATTAGCTACGAATCTCCATAGACTTTGAGTACCATGATCTGCCACTATACTACTATTTTGAGTCCTATGATAAGAGCCTCATATTTTGCAATATTGTTTGTGCAAGGAAAAGCCAACTTATATGACTTGGGTATGCAATCTCCTTGTGGTGTAATGAAGGAGATTCTAGCTCCTAACCCATGCTATGTGTAGGATCCATCAAAATATACTTTCTAGTGATCTGCTACACTTACGTTAAAGATGGACTCATCAGATAACTTTGATACAAGTGGATTCTGTGAATACATCGCGCCTCTTCCAGCTAATTTGCAATTACTTTTCCTTTAATGGCCTTCCATTCTACATACTCAATGTCATGTTCTGTTAGGATCATAACCCATTTAGTTGTTTGCCCTGTGAGCATTGCTTTAGAAAACATATACTTGAGAGGATCTATCTTGGCAATGAGTTTTATCTAATGTGCTAGCATACACTGCTTGAATTTTTGTGTGGAGAACATGACTGCTAAGGAAGCCTTCTCAATGGATGTGTAATTCAGCTCATGTCCCACCATGGTTCTACTGATGTAGTAAATAACTCTCTCCTTCCCATTTTCATCATGTTGAGCTAAGAGAGCGCTAAGGGTTGTTGTTGTTGCCGATATATACAGGATCAATGGCTTGCCTGGAATTGGCTGCATGAGAATTGGTGGTGTGAGCAAGTACTCCTTGATCTTATTGAAATCTTGGTCACATTTCTCGTCCCATTTGTATGCTACCCCCTTGTGGAGTAGAAGAGAATATGGGATAGCCTTATCCACCAACTATGCTATAAACTAGCGAATGGATTGGAGTCTTCCCTACAAACCTCTCAATTGCTTCAAGGTTCTTGGTACCCTCATCTCGAGAATTGCTTTGAATTTGGTGGGGTTTATCTCGATTCCTCTCATAGATACAATGTACCCTAGGAGCTTGCCTGTGTACAATGAAGACACTTTTTTGGATTGAGCCTAACCTTGTATTCTTCTAGCCTATCGAAGATGTAGCTTAGTGTTGTTATGTGATCCTGACATTTCTTTGATTTGGCCAATATGTCATCCACATAGTCTTCCATAGTTTTTTGAATCATATCATGGAATATTAGTGTCATAGATCTTTGATAGGTAGCTCCTTCATTCTTCAACCCAAATGGCATCATGTTCCAATAGTATGTCCCCCATGGATTTGTAGTGAAAGTTGTCTTGTGTTGGTCATCCTTAGCTATCATGATTTGATTGTACCTTGAGAATTCATCCATTAGTGATAGAATTTCATGCCTTGTTGTCATATCCATAATCATGTCTATGTTTGGGAGAGGGAAATCATCCTCGGGACATGCTTTGTTCAAATCTCTAAAATTAGTGTAAATGTAGATGTCCCTAGTGGGATTTGAAATAGGTACAAGATTTGAAACCAACTCTGGATAATAAATTGGCCATATGAAACCAACATCAAGGAGCTTCTGTAATTCCATCTTGACCAATAATGCTATTTGTGGATGCATCTTTCTCAGTTATTTCCTTACTGGTTTTGCTTCTAGATAGACAGCTACATGGTGAACCACAACTTCTAGATCGAGACCAGGAATTTTGGCATAGGTCCATCTGAAGAACTTAGCTTTCTTTCCCTTAGAAAAGTAGCTAGGAGTTCCTATTCTTCTGTTAAAAGTGATTCTGCATAGAAGGTGATATGTGGCATATCTTATGTTCCCAAGTTGACCGGATTGCACTTTTCTACTAAGATTGCTAACTTCTCTTGATGAATAGCACTAAGGGGAAGATTGAATCCCTCATCATTTGGCACCTCAGAGAGATTTTCACCATTGGATGTGTCCTTTATTTTTACTATTTTGGGTCAGAGAGTGCCACAGTGTGGTTTTCACTCAAAGACCTATACATTATTCTTAAATTTTCACTTTTGCAACTGAGGGATTCAATCATTTCCCCATAGTAGGCATGCGTGTCCAGCTCAATGTCAAACCCAAATTTGTGATCTCCACATGGCAGAGTATCCCACAATCCCATAACTGAGGGGGAGCTTTGACTTTTCTAAATGGGGCACTTTTTCCAAGTATGGTTATTTTTAGAGTACATCCAATGCCAAGATTCCTTATAGGCTTCTTAGGAATGATAGGTTCTAGAAGACCATTGTCATTTTGTTTGCATTTTTTGTTTTTGTTGTAGCCCCATCCTTGCATTATCTATAGTCCTTTTCTATTATCATCCATGGGAAGATCAGGCCTGAGCCTTTCATCTTGGTATATCAAACTTGATACGTCCTTTTCGTCCACCACTTCTTGACTTAGGTCCCCCCAACATCTAAATCTATAGGGGTATGCTTTGAAGGTTTGGGCTGAAGTGTTATTTGGATGCGGTTTCCCATGAGATCTAGGAGATTGAGGTAACTCTCCTATTACGAAGGAATTCTTCTTCATTTTGTAATCCCCACACCCATTGTCTTGGATAATGAATTTGATATCAGAGATGTTAGGAATGGCAGGTGTCTTTGTCTCAGAAGTGGAGGCTAAGGTAAATTGGTCTACATATGGAGTTGTAGGGCCTTCATCATTCTTTGAGACTTGAGGAATCTTGTAGTACTTGGCTTCAGGATTCTTGCAATAATAAAATGGCTCGAGGTCACCATGGATTGTGACCTCTTGATTTTGATAGGGAAAATTGTCACATTGATAGAAGGTAGAGGTGACAACTTGCATCCCATGAATCCATGGATGCCCTAGGAGAATATTATAAGGTAATTCAAGATCAAGGACTTGGCAGGTAGTTTCCATGATGGCTGGCCCTACTTGAATGGGGAGTTGAATAGTGCCTTAAGAAACTCTTTCCTGATAATCATACACTATGATTGTAATACCTTTACCTTTTTCAATGACATCCTTGAAGAATCCTAGATTCTTTATTAGCTTGAGGGTACAAATATTTAGACTTGCACCCCCATCCACCAAGACTCTTTTGACTTTATTCTTATGGACCAAGACCTCGAGATGGAGTGCATGGTTATGAGATGGTTATGTTGGGAAGTCCTGATTAGAAAATGTTAGGAGATGTGGGGTAGTGATATGTCCGACCATAGCTTGGAACTGGTTTGCATCAAGGTATGTGGGGACAGTGGATGAAGCCAATGCTTCTTCTAGGATTTTCCTATGTATAGGTGAGATCTTTAGTAACTTTGTGATGGAGATTTGTGCGGGGGTTCTTTTCAGCAAGTCCAAGACATTATAACCATTGGGAATAAATTTCAGATTAGAGGTTGGTGCCTTGGGTGGTTGTGATGGTCCAAGAATGGTAACTCTGCCACCATGTGTGGTGACTCCACATTCAGCTCTAGCTCCCTTAACATTGACAACAATGACCGATTCACCTAAGGATGCAACAACATGGTCGTAAACATGATTCACACTTTTATATTTACCCTTTCCATTGTCATTGTTTCCCTTATTATGATCAGGCATCGGATTCATGTATATCTTGAGGTCCTGATTTCTTGCAAGTAGTTCAACGTTTATGGTTCTTTCATCGATAAGGTCTTGGATCAAATTTTTCAATCGCATGCAACTATTCATTGTGTGCCCCTTGATTTTATGAAAATCACAAAGGTGGTTTTCATTATACCATGGTGGTTTCACTTGGAGTTCCTAATAGTTCTCATAAATGGGGATTTTAATGAGATTCTCTAGTACTAATTTTTTCATGACAGATTCGATTGATTCTCCAAGGGGTGTGTATTTTTGTTTGGGGGGATACTTGTTTCGTGGGGGTGGTCCCCCTTGATTATTTAGATTATTAACCACTTGATTGTTCAGTTGTTATGATATTGTGTTGGCTTGTGTGTTGTTTCAGTTGTTGACTTGTGGTTGTTGATATGTTTGTGTGTTTTTCCTTGGGGCATTGATAACAACTTTGGTGTCAAGGACACCATCGTTAGTGATATTTTTTTTCTTTTCCCATGAGTGAGATTTTTCATTATAGTTGGTTGATGGGTGGTTGTCTTGATAAGTAGGTGTTCCCCCTTGTGTGATAAGGGCTCTTTCAATATTGAGCGCCTTGGGGATCAACTAGTCATATGTGGTGATGCATTGCATTTTCAGATGGAATGACAAGGTTCCTTTGAGATTAGTTCAATGATGTGTAGATTTGTTGTTCTTTTAGCATAGTCCATTTTCTCCTATTGGCCTTGGATCACCATCATTGTAAGAAGGATGCAAATA
This sequence comes from Sequoia sempervirens, assembly GCA_007258455.2. Classification (NCBI taxonomy): domain Eukaryota; kingdom Viridiplantae; phylum Streptophyta; class Pinopsida; order Cupressales; family Cupressaceae; genus Sequoia; species Sequoia sempervirens. The sequence goes on from VDFB02108154.1 coordinate 39,641, forward strand.
TTTCCCCCTTAGCTTTTTTGACAATAGATATCTCTTCTAGACTCATGTCCATGTCAATGTTGAATGCGTAGTTCTATATGAATGTGTCCACAATTTCTTGGAACTTATTGATTTTGGGAGGAAGGCGAGAGAACCATTCCATGTCTGGTCCAACCAAACTTTGAGGGAATAGTCACATTAGATAAGTGTCATCGTATGCAACTTCCATACAATGTACCTGGAATTCCCTGATATGATCTTCAGGATTGCCCATCCCATGATATTTATCAAATTTAAGGATTTCAAATCCTTTTGGGAATGGAACCATCACAATGCTTCTTTCAAATGGATAAGGGCACAAATTTCTTAATATTTTCATTTTTTTTTCCAGATTGGAGGTCTAACACTTGTTGTGAGAGTAATTTGATTTGTGCGGACACATCATTTTGCTGATCGGGTGGTGGGATGAATGTGTTTTGGGGTGGTTTGATCATTTGAGTGGTAGGTGGGGTATTTTTCATGTTTGTGGGAGGTTGTTGCAAGCTTCGTTGTGTGATAAATTCTTGTTGGTATGCTTGCAATTGTTGTTATGCCAACAATGCTTTTTGTTATTGTGCCACCAATGCTTGTTGTTGGGTTAGTTGTTGAGCTGCTTCTGGTTGTACTTGCTACTATTGCAAAGCTTGTTGATATGCTTGTTGTGGAGTTGCTTGGTATTGTGCTTGTGTGCTTGTTGGGCTTGATATTGGGCTTGTGCCCGAGCTTGAGCTTGTTGGGTGGCTTGTGCAACCTAGGTAGCTTGTGCGGCTTGTGTGGCTTGTGCAGCTTGGGCAGCTTGTTGTTGTTGCAACAAAGCTTGAGCTTGTGTTTGGGAAGCTTTCTATACCTGTTGTGCATATTTTTGTGCCTATTCTTGTAGAGTAGCTTGTTGTACAACTTGTGTAGGTTGCTAAGCTTGAAACTGCTAGAATGATTTTTGATAGGCTTGTTGAGCCGCTTGTAATGTGATGTTGTATTGGTTTGCCACATTTGGTTTTGGTGGTGGAGGTGGAGGATTTGGAATGACATGAGATGTTGTGATGAGAGTTTGTTGAGGTGGTTGTTGACATGTCATTGGATTGATGATAGGGGGTTGTGTGCTAGATGGTGTGGTGGATATGCTAGGTCCTTGGGAGACCACATTTATAGAGGGTGCAGTGATTGATTGTGTTGTTTGGATTGGTGCCACCTAGTGTTGTGATATCAGTGGCATGATCAGAGGATTTTGTATGTTGATTTGATTCATGATTGGAGGATTGCTTTGATTTGGTTGATTGAGGATTGGTGTGGATGTCAATGGTAGAGGGGGAAATGGTGGGAAGATGGATGGTGTGTTTCCTTGAGAAAGCAATGATGAGGGATCAAATATTCCCCCTTGTCTAAATAGTCCCCCTTGTCCTTGTGAAGTCATGGGGAGAGAGACTTGTGTGTTAAGGGAATGTGTTGGTGTTGCAGAGAAGGTGGATGGATTGTTGGTGTCATGAAAGACAAGAGAAATATATGGGTGTTTTAGATCTTGAGGGATGAATTGACCCAAGGTGGTGTTTGCATCCAAGTGTTGGTTGTTTACAAGGGGATGTATTTGAAGAGCATGAAGCAATGAACTCCCTTTGGTAACTATGGGTTGACTTGGAGCATGAGATTAAATTGGTTGTGGGATGGGTTGAATGATGCTTTGGAATGAAGGTGTGAATGAGACCAGTGGCATTATCCCAAGAGGTTTCTCCACAATACTGCTTACATCATAATTAGAAGGGAGTTTAACCCCATCTTTAGCCAATTCCAACATGTATTGTGAAGGATTAAGTCTCATCATTCTGTTGACAGTTTTCTGATTTTTAGGATTTTGGACCATTTTTATGATTTCATCGTGAGTTATTCCTAAGAAATTACTATTGATATCCTCAACTTGGCAACCTCCCTCTTGAAGATCTTGTGGAAGTTGAGGAAGATTGAGTGGGGGATTTGTAAGGAAAATTAGATGCGGAAAACAATTCTCCTAACGTCAATATCTCAGGAAAGAATGCAGATACACTTTAAAATTTACAATTACAGTCAAGTTAAGATGCACTATGAAATAGATTATAGAAACAGAGTATTTGACAATCACACAAGAACACCAAATATACGTGGGAAAACCCTTATGGGAGAAAAACCCACCACACCAAGAGAAATCACTTTGTATTACAGTAATAAGGATTACATACAATTGTCAGACTTATCTTTCTGGTGTCATTATACAACAACATTCACCATGAACATTCTTGTTTCAGGAACCTTCACGTTACAGTCCACAAAATTCATCCACTGATACAATCACTCAACAACCTGTCGATTCAATCAACCGATCACAATCTGCAATCCTAGAGTAAATCCATGTCGAACTCAGTCTGTAGAAATTCCTCATAGAATCGTGGCAACTGACTGTCTTCCAACTATTCACATTTAGCTCCTCCTATTCATCCACGAGATGCCACATCGAAAAGTATTACTTAGTCAACAGAATTCGCATTGTGTTGGCATCTTGGTGAGACACTAATAGTGTCTTGCTGATGATGTATATCCTTCATAATGTCGCCAAGAGTCTCTGTTATCGCTAAGACGTTCTATCGAGCTTCATGAGTTACATCGAGTCACCAAGCAGTCGCCTAGACCTACCGCTTTCGCCAGGAGATCATAGCGAGTCACCAAAGGTTATACTGAAGTCATTTGTCATATCCAGCTCCACAGGATAGTCAGCAAGACTTACATCTTTTTCCAAGAGGTTTCTCCAAGATCACTTGTTTCACTAAAGCCGTCAGCAGTCACCAGGACATACACCTTTCGCTAGGACTTTACACCGAGATCTATAAGTTATTCCGAAGACTCTTCATAATCGGCAAGACTCATCAAAGTCACTGGGACTTCTTACCGAAACCACTGTGTTCCACCAATGACCAACATTTGCTAAGAGCTACACCAAAGACTTCAAAAGGTGTTCCTGTCAGTGAGACCTTCAACATTCCCTGAGATGTCTTCCCGGGACCTTGAGTTACCTCGATAGCCATCAGCTATTGGCAAGACATCCTTCAGTCGCTAAGACGTTTCTTCGACCACTTTGAGTTACTCTGAAGAATGCTTGGATGTGTCACCATCAGCAAGACTTCCACTGTTCACTAAGACCTCACACTGGGATCTATTTGTTATGGCGAAGACACCAGCAGTATTGCTCTCGGCAAGACATTAACACTTCGCTGAGACTTCTTAGCAGAAACCCTTATTTATCCTGAAGACCATGGTTGCCAAGAGTCTCCCCAATACAGGATTGAATGGATTTTCGGCCAAAGGTCTCCCGAGCGCTAAGAGGTCATAACGAACACTCCTTATTACAAAGATAGCTCCAAAGTGTAACCTTTCGGCAAGACAATAACAAGGTCACATCGACCTGTTCAAAACAAAATGAATCAAACTGCTAGTCGGCCAGACAATGAGGATGTCACACCGACTTGGCTCTAATAGAGGTTTCAGCCTGTATTGTTTGAGGCACATATTTCCAACAGGATTGCTAGATCCGATGGGGTTGATTTCGGGTGTAGTTTGACTCAAATCACTTGAAGTGGATGTTTCTTTGTTTGTTTCCATGTTCTTCTTATGTTGAGATCTAGATTGGACCAAAAACTAAGGATGAATTTTCAAGAATGTGGGAGGTGAACCTCTAACTCCTTAGATTGGTGTAAACTTTAGGTACAAAAAATAAAGTCTAAGATGTTAAGGATCAAAGGGGTGGTGATGAGATGATGAAATATGAGTGATGTGAATTATTGAGCTCTCAAGAAACCTTGAAGGAGATACAAGACTTTAGGACTTTGGATTTTTTATTTTGGATTTGATTTTGACTTGATTTGATTTGGATTTGATAATGAACTCATAAACTCCAAGAGGTTAGATGTTGGGTAAACCCACAAAAGTGGTTTACAATTTGAGTGAGGAAGGAAAAGTGGGGAAAAAATGACCCCATACAAAAAAAATTGGTTTTTGTCTCGGAATAAACTTGTCCATAAGATGATAATTTAACTAAGTGTATGAAGAACGATGCATCCACACACACTTAGTCAAACAAGATGGTTTTGATTTGATTTAAAGGATTTTCCAAAAGTCTAGTATGAAGGATTTTTACAAGATTTCTAAAAGTTGTTTGTGAGATAGGTTTTGATTGATGTTTGGGGGATGGATGAAAGTGTAGATTTTGATCCTAAGTTCAAACTTAGAGAGACTCTTTTTTTTACAATCTACCTAGGTATTGAAGAAGATGCTATACTTCCAAGAACTTGTTAACTCTACAAAGTGAGATACTAAAATGTTGAAAAATACTTGGATTTTGACAATAATAAAATAAGTACAAGTTTGGGTTATCCTTTGATGCACGTTTGTAAAATTTATAGAGTAATCCTTCTCTAAGTGTGTAAAGCATAGATAGAAATTTCTTGAGATTTCTTGGACTAAGACGTTTGTTTTGATTGATGGACTTTGGTTTTGGAACTTTGATCTTGCGAGAAATCATTTGAGAAAACACATGTGGGGTTCAATTTGTCTTTTATTGTTGCTTAGTGAGTCCTTTTTACCAAAAACACTTTCTTGCTTAGATTTTGAACTAAATGTCTATCTTAATTTCTTTTCATCCCACAAAGTCCATTATGTGGAAATAAAGAGAATCAAGGAAATAGTTCCCTAATGTTGATTTTAGAGAGAAAATTGAGATATAAACCCAAATACTTAGAAGCCTCTAAGGATGAAATCCGAAGGGACAAGCAGTAGCAAAGGGTATTTGCTTCTTCTAAAGGTTTGAAATTTGATGTCCTTGTTAAATGTTTGTTTTCAAGATTTTGGATCCAAACAATGTGTTTAAATGACTCAAAATTGCACAATCCTAGGATGGAAAAGAAAATATACGTTGAATTTCCCACTTGGATAAATCTAGTTGTGCTTATTCAGAATAGATGAGTAGAAGCTTGACCACACTGGCTCCCATCCATGGCACTCACTTCTACGGGTTATCCAAGCTTTAGTTCTCATGAATCTCCCATGACAAAATTTTCATCTCTACAAAGAATCGCAAGTATGTGGAACGACTTCGGAGGTCCGACCTCCTGACGCCAACAAATATTGGGATTTTTTCCTACTAAACAAGGGTTTGTAATAAGTGCATCTGGTTCAAAGGACACAATGATAAACTCCCTCAAGAGGTCTCTGAACCATTAGAATAATGGATTTACACATCATAAAGATATTGGGGGAGAGCTATCATGCATCACTAAGTTGATTGCAAACTTTCCTTGCAACCATAAATTTGTATAGCAGTTTAGAAGAGTCTAGCTTATGCTCGTTACCACTTGGGTCATTCCCTTGGGGTGAGTACTTTTTCCCACCAAGGGAGGCCCTCTAAAGGTAAAGAAAAGCGAGTAAGTACATCCATAGTTTGATCAATCTTTTCTTGCGTGAACAGAGAGAGAACACACACAATATACTTATCTCACACTAGCAAGATTTGTTCAATTTTTAAAATCCCAAATTGAAGTGTGGGGGCAATCTTTTAGACAACCTAATATCACCAAAATACAAGTTTGATTCTCAAGATCTCCATGAAGCATGAGAGAAGTGCATACACCTTTAAATGATATTAGTTTGTGAAAAAGATTACAAAATAGGAAAGACACATGTTCATTTTAGACTTCAAAAGTAGTAATGGGTTCCTTTTATAGCACCAAGATGAAGTGTTTGGAGTTTTTTGTTCAATTCTTAAAACCCAAAACTAAATCTAGTGAGTTTCTAATGTTCTTTTTAACCCTTTGATTGTTCTTTTTAAAACCCAAACAAAATGTAATTGAGTCCTAAAAATGAAGATAACAATATCCTAAAGATGGGATTATAAATTCTCCCAAAGTGTTTAAAAGCACTTGTTACAATCATGAGATAGTGTCATAGGAAGCCTTCACCTTGTTTCCTCCTTCCCTTCTTGATCACCTCAACCTACAAAAGTTGGTCAATCTATAGAAAATAGAGCCACAAAATAGGTTAAAAGCCCAAGGTGATAAAAAACAAAAAGCACATGTTTAAAACAAACTTGAAAACTAACCTTTTACCCCAACCTAATGTCACAATCCACGAATGTGGACCGTTGTTTGGAGATCCAACATCTCTCTGGTGAAGTCATCGTCGCTTTGTGGAGAAACAGAGACCACATTTGTGTCGGTATTTTCTCCAGCATCGACCTTTGGAGTTTGACTGATTTGGCCCTCTGGTAAATTAATATTGTGTCACACTTCAGATGTAGTGTTAGCATCGCTATATAGCGACGTTGGACTGATAGTGTTGTTTTTTGTCCTCTTCAACATTGTTGTTTCTTGAAAGCACAAAAAATTGAAAAAATAGCGGATTTGACCCAAAAAAACATGTTAATTTTGAAAGATTCACCCTCCTTCTAGCTCCAAATGTAGAATGTTTTGCCTAAACCTGCTCAAACATGGAAAAACAGGCAAAAATTAGTCCTCAAACAAGTTTAAACCAAACATTCCCCATGAAATTCATTCAAACACAAGAACAAGAAAACAAGATAAAATATCAAATGAGAGATAATGAAATCTTATTCAAAATGCTCAAACCAACATCCTATGGGGGAATTGGTGCTTCTTTGATGTGGAAAGAATCCCTTTCCCAATTCCTTGATAAGCTTGATGATGATTGTGTGCTCCTTGATGCAAAATGTCAATAACCTTGCTAAGATTGATGAAGTTCTATGCTAAGGGTATGTGCAGGATCATGATGGGCCAAAAAGTGGCGATATGATGGGTATGTGTAGGCTATGTGGTTGAAGATGTTTTTTTTACCCAATATTGATGAAACGAAAAGGGTTTTTAAAGGAGATTCTCAACTTTCCACCAATATTTAAATTATGCTTTACTTTGAATTTAATAAATAATTATTATTCATTTTCTATTTGAATTATGACTAAAGTCCTGATTGATAGGCTGATTGAAAAACATCTATTGCTTTCAAAGAGTATCACATTTTATGCTTCGCATACTATAGGATTAAAAAAAATATTGAATTTCATGAAGTTTTCACCAAGTTAAGGTGGTTAGACATACGAGTTTTTATATTTTAAAAAATTTGTAATAAAAAAATCATAGTTAATTATTTACTTGGAAAAAAATTACAAAAAAATATGCATCACATCGGGACATGAGTCCTCTACTTATATCTAAAATCCTATAAAAAATATTATCATTTTATTGTGGTTAGGGTGGTCCAGACACCTACTTATTTTTTCCTTGAAATTTAAGTACTATTGCATTGAAATTTCAAATTTTCACCAAATAGATTTAAAAATAAAATCTGGTAGTTTAGAAACGCATTCAATTTTCTATATATTCTATTCTTACATATTTTTGAAATAATATAGATAACTTCTTCAAATTTTTACGTCGAGTTGCCTAACTCTGATTTTTTTGAATTTTTTTCCACTTAAGGGCCTATTTTTTCCATGATGATCCTGCACATACCCCTAACATGGATGAAATGTGGATGAGAATGGATTCAAAATGACTATAATAACCTTGCATAATATGTGTGAATGATTGTGGATTCAAATGACAATAATGATCTTACATGGATTGTGGATGCCAAATCAAATAGAGAAGGCCTCTATTTATAATGGAGAAGGATTGAAGAATGAGGAATAGGATGAATGTGGGATTAAGATTTGAACCAATGGTATTGTGACACTTGTCAACATGCTAATGAAGGAGAGTGGAGCACATTTTGGACAATGTGCATGTTAAATGCATGTAGGTGGATTTGAATTTGAAGAAGTGACTCGTGCAAGAGGGGATGTAAGTGGAGTTAATGCCAAGTTGGCTCAAGGAGAGGACATGTAAGAGCCTTGAATGCCAAGTTGGAGGACAAAAGTCCTTTGGGAGGGAGAATTCATATTAGTGGAATATTCCAAGAATATGCCACATTTGAATGAAAATAGAGGAATTAATAAATCAAATAAATTGGTTTACATGCACAACTTGCAAAAGCTAGAGGAATGGAGGATTATTGTTAGGAGTTAATTAGGATTAATTAACTTAGAGGAAGTTATATTGATTTGACATTTGATTTAGATATTTAGATTTATTTAAATCAAATAAGAGATAGTTGGGAGATTAAGGATTTAATTAAATAAATTTAATTTATTCAATTAAATGAAGAAATTTAGGATATAATTAAATAAAGTTAATTTATTTAATCACAAAGAGAACATTATGATTTGATTAAATAAAAATTGATTTATTTAATCAAAGAGGAAACATTAGAATTCAATTAAATAAAGTCGATTTATTTAATCAAAGAGGAATTATGATGAATTAATCTGATAAAGTGTATTATCCTATTAAGGATGAAATTTAATGAATTTAATTAAATAAAGATTATTCAATTAAATGATTAGTAAAGAAGTGATCAAGGAAGAATTGAAGTTAGTGAATCAAAGTTGAGTGTATGCTATCAATCGGGATAATTTACATGTCTACATTAACTATTGAAGGCCACATCACTATTCCTTAATACCATCTCTAATTTATGTTCTTACCATGCTTATCATTTGAGGCGTTCACATTATCATTAGATTATATATTATTTTATAGTCATCAATATATATAATTATATACTTAGCTTACATTTACTTTTCATACATACTACCTTTTACCTCTCATACAATGCCTTCCATCCTATAAAGGTAAAAAATTATAGAGGCATGCCATGTCACTAACATATTCATATTTAGTTTAGAAACTAATCAGACATTCTTATAAGGGCTCTTATATATTTCATATGGAAAACACACATGATGAAAGGAAAAATTACGCAATGATAATTTATGGGGTTCGTTTGTTGAGACATTTTTGAGATGATTTAGCATTATTGTCATTGATGTCAAAACCTGGGATCTGGAAGGTTGTGCTCTGGATGATATACAAAATTAATCTATCCTATCGAGTGCTATGATGTCATGTAGTGTGGATATTATCCTTGATTCAGATATGAAAGTGCTTCTTTTTGGGACATCTATGGAAGATAATTAATGCAGGATTTTGATCTCTTGATGTTGGTTGTTGTGCTTAAAGCTTATTCTGACTCTCCTTGCTATCTAGACATTCATGTAGCATGTTACAAGTTATGGTATGTGTAATTGTGTTTGTCTGGTTGGTACTGAAATTGATGGAAATCAAGATTTGGCCTTGGTTGTGGCATTTCCCATCAGATCTGGATTGTATTTCATGTAATTCAAAGTTTTCTATCCTTTGGTAAATTATACTATGACCTATTTATGGGTTCTTTGGTAATTTGGTAAGAAGATCTTCATGTGTGACCTATTCCTTGGGTCCGGTGTTAGTGTGCCAAGCTTTATTGAATATTTCAAGGATGTTTTTCAAGCTGACTCAGGAGTTTTTGGAAGCATGGAATGGAATTGTGTTTGGCTGACTTATTTTGTTCTAAAGATATATTCTTGGTTCCAAGTGTGAAGTGTGGAAGAAGTATGGTGTGTATGAACAAATAAAAGAGTGAGAAGGTTGAAGGAATTAGAAAGAAAAGTGTTAGGAAGAAGTAATCTATGTTGTAGAGGTTGTGCAAGGAAGTTGGGCAAAAGATTCTTGATTAGATCTACTACAGACAAATATTGTTCTCTTAACTGGAACTCGCTTTATGCATATGTAGATGTAGCTTCATCAGTTCATTTTTGTTAGTGAGACTATTTTGTAAATAAATGTTTTTGTATTAAATGGTCAATAAGCCCAACTCATAGTGAGCCTTACTTGCAGTGAGCAACTTGGTAGTGTGCCTTTGTAAAAAACACCTTAATCGGTGTCACCTTAACCGATGTTCTATAATTGAGAATTAGCATTCTCCATAGTTTTTCCCTTCTTGGGTTTCCATGTAAATTCTTGTGTTCATTGTGCATGGTGTTGTTATGTGCTTTCATGTTCATATCTTCTTTAATTATTATCTAATTGATTTTAGATTGCTATGGATTAATTAAAGTAAAGAAAATTGTTTTATGATAACTGATTCACCCCCTCTCTCAGTTATCTGGACTGTTCAACATTGTTAAGTTTCCAAGAACCCTCTTTTTTATCCTTTTATATTAGAATATTTACTTTACATGTATCTTTGTGCACACTGCATACATTGAGATACATGATCATTCTAGAATTCAGATAAGATTCCAACTAGAAGAAAAATGTAATAGTCAAATTTGTAGCCCGTGTCATTCTCATTTAGTTTAGTGCCTATTTTGAGGTGAGTGTCTTGATACAATAACATATTGACAAATAGTATATTTTTATGCACACTAAGGTTCCTTACCATATGTCATCTACCTATCTGTTATACACATTCCCATAAAATTGATCCCTTACTTATCCCTATACTCTCATATTATGATATATTAACTTCATCCTTACATTTATTATGCTTGAATGAACATACATATTTTCATTTGATTATTACCCACACTAATTTGACCATTTTAAGCTAATGGTTAGTTTTGTTGTCACAACCCACAATTGTGGACTCTAGCTTTTCAAATTGAAAATTGGTTGACTCTTGCTTATACCCTTTCTACTTAGGGATGAATAAATACAAATTCATGCAATATTTTCCTATGTATTTTAAGGCATTCATTACATTCAATTAATTATTTGATGTCTCAAAGTAATCAAAGGAATGCCATTCATAATATGCACTTCAACTAGAGCACTAAAAAGAATCTAGAGTTAAATGAACATTCTATGAGCATGTGGGTGCCTAAAGAGTGGTTCTTAGATTTTGTACACACATTTATGTTGGTTGGCCTAGGAGACCATGTCCCCTTTTGACATATTGGTAGCCCAACTAAAGTAGTTATAAATACTACCAACCCCTCAAATAATAAGAAGGCAAAATAATCTAAAGAAAATAGTAGAGTAGAAGAGTAAAATCCCACAATTGTCAAATAAAATCTTTAGAGCAAAGATAAGTATAAATTTATTGATTAAACTATGATTCCTAAACTCAACCATAAACAAAGGAAACATAATATTATAATGTCAAAGTAAATACTATACTAGAATTTTTTGTCTAAAACATTTTAAAAATATTTATTTACAATATTTATTTTTTAATTATAAAGCTAAATACAATTACTAGTACATACATTCTCATTAATTTTCAAGATAATTTTATGTCATTCACAAGTTGATTTTGCTAACCAATATAGGAGCATGAGTCTCAACTAATAGCTAAGTACTAACAGGTATCGATTCCATCAAAGTTGTTAGACACATGATCTTGACCTCATCTCTTATATCATTTTTTTGAAGATTTGAACCTTGGTGGATGACATAATTAAAAAAGGCACATCACCCTCATCAATTATGCTCAAATAATTAAACTACTTGTTATAAATAATAATAAAATATTAGCCCATCTGCATTCATTTCATAATCTAAATTAATTATACTGAATAAGGAAACTGTACTTTACATATATATTATCTGGCCATTCATTTCCTTTTGACCTCTTGTGAGAATCCATCTTTGCCTTGATATCATTATTACTAAAGCTTATTTTGCAACAGTGCTCTACAATTGCTATTTCCGATATATGCAATAAACTCAATTTTGTTGCCAGCTGAACATATCAAAGTAAGACTGAATAAGTTTCCTCTGGCATCGACACTGGCTCAATCTGAGATGCAAACAGGCCATGTTTTCTTTGGATTTTATTTCATGATAGCACAAAATGAAACTGTGAAATGCCCATAAAGCCGTCGTGTACCAGATTCTTCAATTATTTCTTGATTGTTCTAGTTATATGTAACTATCATATTTAATAGTTCTTTTACTGTAAGACTCTGCAGGGCGTCAACT
>VDFB02108155.1:0-17009 GCA_007258455.2 Sequoia sempervirens
ATATATATATAAAATATGTCGAGAGATATTCTTCTAGAGGCGTCTCTTCAATTTTTATAATAAAAAATTGATTAAAAAATAGGCGTCTCGAGAAAGATATCTCTCAGCGTATTTTATATGCATTATTAAAATTATATATATATATATATATATATATATGCTAGTAGCAGGGGCGACGCAACATGTAATATCTTAAATAATTTTTTTTTTATAATTTTTTATATATTTTATTATAAAATTATTATAATAATTAATATGTCATAATATGATAGTTAATATGATTAGGGTAGGGTTAGAATTAGGGTTAGGATTAGGGTCAGGGTTTAGTTCGGTTAGGGTTAGGATTAGGTTTAGGGTTAGGGTTACCATTAGGGTTAGGGATAGGATTAGGGTTAGTGTTAGGGTTAGGGTCAGGATTGGGGTTAGGGTTAGGGTTAGGATTAGGGCTAGGGTTTAATTAGGTTAGGGTCAGGATTGGGGTTAGGGTTACCATTAGTATTAGGGTTAGGGATATGATTAGGGTTAGGGTCAGGGTTAGGGTTAGGGCTAGGATTAGGGTTAGGTTTATTAATTTTGTTTAGGGTTAGGGTTAGGGTTTAACTAGGTTAGGATTGCGATTAGGATTAGGATTAGGATTAGGATTAGGTTTAGGGTTAAGATTATGATTAGGCTTATGATTAGGGTTAGGGTTAGGATTAGGGTTAGGTTTAGGGTTAGAGTTAGGGTTAGTGTTAGGATTAGGGTTAGGGTATAGTTAGGTTAGGATTAGCATTAGGTTGAGGGTTAGCATTAGTATTAGGGTTAGGGATATGATTAGGGTTAGGGCTAGGAACAGGATTCTGAGTTAAGTTAGAATGTGGTTACTTGCCCGCCGAATCTCCGGCAACAAGCTTCATAAGCAGACTGAAGCTCCCAGACAAGAATTCCTCCTTTGATTGGATTAATGATCCTAAAACAAAAGGAAACATCAGTTTATTTTGTTTCATATAAGTTTACTAAACCCATCTCAGAGTATGTGATAACCATCCTTTGAACCTAATCAATCTATGCAGTGGACCCAAGCACATTGGATAAAACATCAGTCTATAATCATTCGTGGGTACTTGGAAATGAATGCAAATGTCAAGAGGATTAAATAAAATCTACCCGAGGAGGCCTGATTGAGAGAAAGCTCCAAGTCCTGACCATCACTGAATATGCTGACATTAACGGCGCCCCACATCACATCTATGTCATCATAGAAATTTGCATAAACTCTGTGGTAGAAATAGAGATGAGCAGGAACAGCAGAATACAATGAAGAAGGCTGAAAGCACCCATGGCTGGGCCAACAGGATTACTGCCTAGATGAAATGTCCTTTCTCTTCGTATTCCTTTAGATCATGGGACAAAAGGACAGTTAGAGAATGACAGGAATGTGAGAAGGAATGGCCAAAGCAAAAGAATTTAAAGATCTTTAGAACCGCATAATCAGCCAGCTGTTTCGCCTGTCTATATTGGAACTTAGCGAAGATGGGTGAGAGGGATGCAGAAAGCCAAGGTGACAACAAAAATAAGCGGACAGTAGATGCTTTCCAAATTCCCATTTTTTTTGGGTATCAAAGCATTTTCTCTGGAAGAGAAACTGAATGCATCGCCAATCTGGTGAACAGGGACACAATAAATTCCAACACAGACGCTTCATATCCTCTCCAACCACCTGTCTACAGCACCGTTTAGTATAGAAGATAAAATTTTTACCAATGACATCCATTCTGTTATATTGAAATTTACAGAATTAATGCAAGTGATATCCGCTGGATTACAATTTACAAGACAATTGTTAGTGCTGTTTTCTTTTTCATGCTCCGGAAACAAGGGATTCTTTGGCTGTCTCTAATATTGAAGACCTTGATTTGATTGTCTCTAATCTTGAAAACTTAAAAAAAGAAAATGAATGGTATACATACTAGCATATATATATATATATTATTTTAATAATATATATATAAAATACGTCGAGAGATATTCTTCTGGAGGCGTCTCTTCAATTTTTATAATAAAAAATTGATTAAAAAATAGGCGCCTCGAGAAAGATATCTATCAGCGTATTTTATATGCATTATTAAAATTATATATATGCTAGTAGCAGGGGCGACCCAACATGTAATATCTTAAATAATTTTTTTTTTAAATTTTTTATATATTTTATTATAAAATTATTATAATAATTAATATGTCATAATATGATAGTTAATATGATTAGGGTAGGGTTAGAATTAGGGTTAGGATTAGGGTCAGGGTTTAGTTAGGTTAGGGTTAGGATTAGGTTTAGGGTTAGGGTTACCATTAGGGTTAGGGATAGGATTAGGGTTAGTGTTAGGGTTAGGGTCAGGATTGGGGTTAGGGTTAGGGTTAGGATTAGGGCTAGGGTTTAATTAGGTTAGGGTCAGGATTGGGGTTAGGGTTAGCGTTAGTATTAGGGTTAGGGATATGATTAGGGTTGGGGTCAGGGTTAGGTTTAGGGCTAGGATTAGGGTTAGGTTTATTAATTTTGTTTAGGGTTAGGGTTAGGGTTTAACTAGGTTAGGATTGCGATTAGGATTAGGATTAGGATTAGGATTAGGTTTAGGGTTATGATTATGATTAGGCTTATGATTAGGGTTAGGGTTAGGATTAGGGTTAGGTTTAGGGTTAGAGTTAGGGTTAGGGTTAGGATTAGGGTTAGGGTATAGTTAGGTTAGGATTAGCATTAGGTTGAGGGTTAGCATTAGTATTAGGGTTAGGGATATGATTAGGGTTAGGGCTAGGGTTAGGATTACAGTTAGGGTTAGGATTAGGGTTGGGGTTAGGGTTAGGGTTAGGATTAGGGTTATGATTGGGATTAGGGTTAGGGTTAGGGTTAGGATTAGGGTTAGGGTTTAATTAGGTTAGGATTGTGATTAGGTTTAGGGTGAGGATTATGATTAGGGTTAGGGTTAGCTTTAGGGTTAGGGCTAAGATTAGGGCTAGGATTAGGATTAGGGTTAGGGTTATGATTGGGGTTAGGGTTAGGATTAGGGTTAGGTTTATTTATTACTCTATCCTTTCTTTGACTCTCTATATCTCAACCCCTATATCTTTCCCAAGTTGTATCTATCTCTCCATCTCTCCTTTATATCGCTATCTCTGCCTCTTTCTATCTCTATCTCTCCTTCTCCCCCCTTCCTCCCTATCACTCCTTTCTATATTAAACCCTAATTAAACCCTAACCCTAATGCTAATTAATCCTCAACACTAACACTAACTCCGATGCCCACCCTAATCTTAACTTAGAACACCTAACCCTAAGCCTATTCATAATAAAATCCAATCCTAATTTTATCCCTAATTGAACACAAACCCTAATCCCAACTATAACTCTAAGATTTATCTCTGAACACTACCCCTAACCTAATTGAAATTCAACCATAATTGAACCTGAACCCTAATCCTAACTAGACTCTAACCCTAATTGAATAAAAACCATAACCAAAGCTGTAATTGTAACCTTGATTCAACCCTCATCACCCTAGCCTTAACTCCAAGCCTTATCTTAGAATTTTAATTGAGCCCTAACCATAATTAAATCCTAACCAATATGATAAAGTTAAGTGAATTTAATTTTCAACTTAAATCAATTTTAATAATACTAAATATATAAATAATAATGAATCTATATAAATTATTTATTAATTATATGATAAAGTTAAGTGTGAATTTAATTTTCAATTACATTATTTTTTAAAGATAGATATGCTAGTTTTTAAGATATTAATTTTAAAAATGATTTTTTATGCGTAACAATAAAATTATTGATTTTCTTTGTATTTAATTTTGCTATTTTAAATTGATTTTAGATATGTAGTTATTATGATTTTGGTTTTATTTTACATTAAATTATATATTTTAATAGGTATGTTTGTTTACAATAAAATCTTTAATAGATCCTTTCATTTATAATATTTCTACATACACACATATATAAATTTTGAATAAAATAGAATACGAATGATTCTTCCTTTTTTGAAATGCTTTTATTTTTTAAAAAAGAATTCAATATTTTTTATGTTTTAAATAGATTAATTTAGAAACATTTTTATATGAATACAAAATTTAGGATATTACCTTTTTATTTATTATTATAATATTTTACTCTATATAAATTAATTTAGAATTTGAAAAATAACATTTTTTTTCATTGTTTCATAATTTTGTTTTAGAAAAATCATTTTCCAATTACATCAAAGAATATTTTTTATTTTTTCAAGATTTTCAATATTTTATAATTTTAAGTATATTAATTTAGAAGCTTAAGTAAATTTAGAAAATTTCTTTTATACTTAATTTGCTAACTTAATTTTCTAAATTTTAGAAACTTCCTTTTTATATGTAATAATTTCGAATGTAATTTTTAATTTTAAGCATATTAATTTAGAAACTTACTTTTATATGAAATAAAAAATTTAGAATATTTCTTTTGCAGAGTGTGTTTGAATGTGATGAATTATAAACTTCTCGATATATAATTCAAAGATAATAATATTTTATTTATATTTTCATTTATAATATTTTAACTTATATATAAACTTTAAAAAAATCAATTTATATTACAATTTGATAATTTCATTTTCAATTCCTAATACTGCATGATCATTTTTAAAGAGATACATGTTTTTATTAAATAATACTATATCTTATTTTGATAATTAAATCTAAACCTTTTTGAAAGTAATATTATTCAACACAATATGCAGTTGTGCAATCCATGAAACCTATTCAATATTACATAGTTCAATATCTTCTTTGGTCTACAAAGTGTAAATAAATTAAGCAATATAAAGGGCTATTCTAGCATACAATTTTCTTATAACTTGTACATCGTTTCATCCATTCCAAGAATATTGAATGGAATGAATTTCATGACCCTTAGTCAAGCATGTTAAAAAGTGACCAAACTATGCAATGAACATTATAACTGCATAGCGAAAGTATATGGTTTTCAAAAAAATATATTAAAGAGCTTTGTTGGAAATCCTCTGAGAGATTCAAATTTATTAGGGATTGGGGATTCACCATGCTGCTCATATGATCATAACTACAATATTTTAGACAAAAAATTACACAAAAAGCAATTAATGGCTTCAAGTACATATTGAATCAAGACAATACTGAGTGACAAAATTTTAAAAAGATGAACAGGCTGGATTAGTTCCTTGTATTAGTTTCTCAAATCTTCCATGTGACATTTGATAGGCTCCACCACCTTTTCATTTATTTTTTTAGGCCTTATGTTTCTTTTAATATTTAAGTCTTAGTGACTTTGCAGCCATTGAAATTCATTACAATTGAAAACTTTCCGTTGTCTCTCCTTATCCAATGAAAATATTCTTTATGGCTTATCTTTTAAGAGAAAATTAGAAACAAAAAAAAAATACAAACATCACATGGGAGTCCTAAGTTAGTTAAGTTTAAAACTAAACTTTAGGAGAGATTCGTGGGAGTAGAAAAGGTAAAAAAAAATGGTCCCTTATGTTTATCTTCAAGTAAACTAATTCTTCTCCCTAGAAAGGGGGATATAGTTAAATAAACAAAAGAAGAAAACTCAGATTCTATAATAAATATAAAAAGGGCTCCACCAAATTATTAGTAATTCCATTAATTAAATTAGCAAACTATCAACATGATGAGTGGAGTAATAAGGTGCTAGTATTTATTATTAATTAATTAGCCATCAATTTCTTATTTTATTTAGTAGGGTATAACTAAAAGAGTAATTATAAGAATGGTGGTTAAATTACTAATGGATTCATTAAGTATTTTAGTAAATATTATTTCTTTTAGTTTAGTTATTAATGATGATTCTATTAATCATTTAAAATATATATATAGTAAAAAAAAATGATAGTGGGTTTTTCCCTCTTGCAAAATTGGGCAAAATCGCTTGTAAGGACTTAATAGTTTTTTTTTTAGCGCAATATTGGTATTAATATCTTGGGATATTAATAATTAGCCGATAGGCTATTATAGGTGAGAATTCATGTCTGATGCCGGCAGAGACTATTCTGATTGGATTCTCACCTGAGACATCCCATCGGCCGATCAGGAAGCTTGGTGAGATCCGACAGCATAATTTATTAGCCGATAGGGTAGGGAAATCCCATTGAAATTGTTTTAAGTGGTTCTCAAGGCAATTAGATCCTAAATGATTCAGTCGGCAACGAAGATCACATCTAAAGCATAGTTTTCACTGATGTCATTAAGGCCTGCGTATCAAACACTCTAAACCCCTCTTCTGACAGAAGGGAAGACCTCCATGCTAGGCTGCAGATCTTCTGAGAAAGCATTAAAAACAAAGGATGGACGCCCATCCCCATTATGAAGTTGGTGAGATCGGACGGCAGCATTGATTATTTGCTCTTTAAGCAGGGTGGCTTACACGGCAAGAAAAGAACTTTCTTAGACACCTACCTAGGAAAGAAGCTCTGGAACAGGGTATTGGCATCCATCAAATCATCAACGACGTCTGTTCTATTGTTCTGCAAAATGAAAAGTAGAGTTTCTCAGATGGTATTTTATGATGAGCCTAAAACCAAACCTCAAATCTGACCTTCTTAAGTTTTTAGTATTTTAGTTTTTTAGAGAAAATTTGTAGACAAAAGAGAAGGTGCGCATCATATAAAAGCTCACAAAATGAAAACTTGAGCTAATCTAAGCAAACTGAAATTGCAAAAGGTATTTAATAAGCTCAACAATGGATTTAGAACATATAAACATACCCGAAAGCCTCCAGGTTTTTCAATTAAAAAACGAAGCCAGTTTGCCAGTCTATACATGAAAATCTGATATAATCAAGTGTAGAATGATACAAGCATGAAATCCAACTGAGAAACTGGAGCAAATGAAAGGTAGATGCCAAGTGCTGATGATGGTGAAGAGAAACCCTCAAGAAGGAAGGCGTTTCTCCATGTAGTTGGTACGCCCTAGCTCAAACAGCCACACCTTTCAAGCAAAAAGAAGCCCAAAACATCTCAGATGGTACAGCCATTGAAGTATGATGCCTGCCATGAAGAAAGGAAGAACATCATCCACTCAAACCCTCTGTTGCTGATGTAGAAACCCCACAAAATTCTGATAAGACACTATAGAACTTCTGAATGAAGCTCTCTCAAATTGCACCAATTCAGCTGATCTCTCACAGCCTCACAAGTGCTCACACTGAAGAGATTTCGTTCTCCAATGGTGGATTGCTGCAAACCTGATCACAGGATGAAAGCAAGGGAAAAACCTCCAAGGCAAAGTTGAAATATTCAATAGATGAGTTTCTCATTGCCTAAAACCCTTATATAGCAAAGAGGTGTGAATTTCTAAGGATTAGGGCATACTTTAGGTCATTTAAATATTTTGAAATAACCTCAAGTCCTTTCAATAGTTTCAGATTTAATATTTGGCCCCCACATAAAGGTATTAGTGATATAAAATTAAATCACCTTTTTTTTTCCAAACTTATTTAAGTGATATAAAATAATAAAGTCAATTTGACTTTATAAGAATACTTTAAGTTAAATAATAACTTAAATCACTTAAGTAAGTCTAACTTCCTCAAAACTCAATAGAATTCAGTGCCGTCAGAAGCAGACAACTCCTGTACAACCAAGGCCTGCAATGAGCCAATCCCTGATCACAAAAGATGAGAACGAACAAACTCTCCAGAAGATACCACTGACCCTCTAACCAAAACAATTAGCCCACAAGGGTCTAAGTAATAGGCTAACACACTCAAAACAAGATCACGCTAAAAAGGGGGACATTACAATCCGCCCTCCCTGAAATTGCTTGACCGCAAGCAATCTCAACAGCAAAGGATCAACCACTCCACCAGGATCCCAAGGATAGTGCTGCAAAATGTCCCTACTATCATCAACTGTCTTCCGCTGCTCAACACTGATCTCAACTTCACCATGCCAAAAGTGGTGAAGCCAATGCATGGGACTCATCCAAAACACAGTACCAATCATGTCGCCACCTGGATCCCAATATAAACGGTACTCACATCCATCCATCATAATAAAGTAAGAATATCGGGAAGCATCCGCAACACAACATCTCTGTCTGTAGCTGGAACCCATGATGTCACCATAACCTGTCAACCCATGAAACCAACCATCTAGCAATGAAGCTCCTAAATCCCAACTCTGCAAATCATGCCAACTCCAAGTAGGACAACCATCGATCAATGAAGAGTCTAAAAAGATTAAATCACCAAGCAACAAGTAGATAGCTGCCAGATCGTGAGGGTCAAATGTAGAACTATCTGCACGCCTCATCATGTACTCCTCTGAAAACTCCTCTGCCAGCTTAATTTGAAATCCCAATACACTGGAAGGGTCCCAAACGCAATGATCAATGCTCATGTCCTGAGTGCGAGCGATATCTAACTCGATGAGAGGATTATCATACTGAATACCATCTACTCTAGGAAGAGAAACTGGATCGCCATCGTCATCCCATATGCAACTCCTAGAAGAATGAGTCTCCAAACTTTGAACAATTTCAACCTCACATGGTGAATCATTATTAGAACAAGGTACATATTCATATCCATCCTCTCTTTGAGTTAAAAGCCTTCTAAGGTCATCTATCCTTTTATGTCTTGCTATGTTTAGGTGATTGACTTTTTCCTTTACCTCTTGAAGACGTTGTTTTGCATTTGCAGCAACTAACCTAGCCTCCTTGGCCTTCCTCAACCACTCTTCATTCAACATTTCAGACCTTCTAATCTCTTCAATGCCAAAGTACACAAAATCAGTCTTCTTATGCTTGATATCTTCATGTCCACCAATGGATGTAGGGCTTCCATCAAAGGATGATATTATCTCATTGGCTTGCTCATGATCACAAGCTCCTATTTCATGAGAATGATGAGGCATTAAGCTGCTGTCCTCAAACAAATCCGTAATGACATCATGCCATTGTAAAATGTCTCCTTCATCACATGTAGACAAAACACTAGTGGCTGCTCCACTAAGTAAAGGATCAACTTTCACATCCACCTTAATATCTTGGGCCTCCAATAGACTCTCACATGAATGAATAACATTCATCGAACCACAATCTGATTCTTTACCATGATAGGATGAAGTAATGCTAGACTCACCTAATGAAGCATGACAAGAAACCTTATCTTCATTTGGCTGCTCTAATACAACTGGTTTGTCTTCAAACAACACTTGCTCATCCTGAAGTGTCTTGTGCCCAACATCTACTTCAATGTAAGTCTGATTTTTGTCCTCCATAAGATCAGCTGTATGCTGGTCACTAACTGCTGAGAATTCATTGTGAAGATTTCTGGATACTCCACCTGTAGAGACTTCATGTATCTCATTTTTATTTTGTGATGTAGACCTGAAGATGGATGCCATAAACCTTGCTGTTTTATCTAAGGTTGCAGGATCTGAAATCAATTCATTTATCCCTTTCTGATTTTCATCCAACTTTTTCAAACTTTGTTTCAGCTTCTCCATATTCTTGTCCCACTGCCTCTGAGTAATTGAAGTAGCCATGATCAATGCCCAACAGGATGGCAGGAAACCGCTCTGATACCACTGTGGTGAGCCTTGCTAGCTCATTGCTCAAACCCCTGTCTTTTTGTTAAGTCTATTTGTGTTTTTGAGTTTTTTAGAGAAAATTTATAGACAGAAGAGAAGGTGTGCATCATATAAAAGCTCACAAAATGAAAACTTGAGCAAATTTAATCAAACTGAAATTGTAGAAGGTATTTAATAAGCTCAACAATGGATTTAGAACATATAAACATACCCGAAAGCCTCCAGGTTTTTTAATTAAAAAACGAAGCCAGTTTGCCAGTCTATACATGAAAATCTGATATAACCAAGTGTAGAATGATACAAGCATGAAATCCAACTGAGAAACTGGAGCAAATGAAAGGTAGATGCCAAGTGCTGATGATGGTGAAGAGAAACCCTCAAGAAGGAAGGCGTTTCTCCATGTAGTTGGTATGCCCTAGCTCAAACAGCCACACCTTTCAAGCAAAAAGAAGCCCAAAACATCTCAGATGGTACAGCCATTGAAGTATGATGCCTGCCATGAAGAAAGGAAGAACATCATCCACTCAAACCCTCTGTTGCTGATGTAGAAACCCCACAAAATTCTGATAAGACACTATAGAACTTCTGAATGAAGCTCTCTCAAATTGCACCAATTCAGCTGATCTCTCACAGCCTCACAAGTGCTCACACTGAAGAGATTTCGTTCTCCAATGGTGGATTGCTGCAAACCTGATCACAGGATGAAAGCAAGGGAAAAACCTCCAAAGCAAAGTTGAAATATTCAATAGATGAGTTTCTCATTGCCTAAAACCCTTATATAGCAAAGAGGTGTGAATTTCTAAGGATTAGGGCATACTTTAGGTCATTTAAATATTTTGAAATAACCTCAAGTCCTTTTCAATAGTTTCAGATTTAATATTTGGCCCCCACATAAAGGTATTAGTGATATAAAATTAAATCACCTTTTTTTTTTCCAAACTTATTTAAGTGATATAAAATAATAAAGTCAATTTGACTTTATAAGAATACTTTAAGCTAAATAATAACTTAAATCACTTAAGTAAGTCTAACTTCCTCAAAACTCAATAGAATTCAGTGCCGTCAGAAGCAGACAACTCCTGTACAACCAAGGCCTGCAATGAGCCAATCCCTGATCACAAAAGATGAGAATGAACAAACTCTCCAGAAGATACCACTGACCCTCTAACCAAAACAATTAGCCCACAAGGGTCTAAGTAATAGGCTAACACACTCAAAACAAGATCACGCTAAAAAGGGGGACATTACATAATTTTTTGAGTGAAAGAAAACTTTGAGAGTAGGTGAGCAGCCTTCATCCTCCTTATGCTCATCCACTGTCATCTCTCACATCGTGTTTAGAATTTATACTCTTTGTTCACACAATTTTTTCTCTGCATACTATTTGATGACACAGAGGTGGTTTACACATGCTTCTCCAACTCTCTTTAATGTTGGATCCCCAAGGCCCCAGGTATGTGCCTCCTGTGCCTACGATTTTTGTACATTTTCTATTTTGAATTGGTATTTTGAAATGCTTCTAGCAGTAGCACATTGTAACATCTTTTGAATTAGTTGTTATGAAATAGGGTTTACCTGAATGTTTTATGCATCAAACGGCTTGAGTTGTTTTTTATTGCAACTAAGATCTTTGGAACTTTGAATTGATCCTTGTTTGAAATAACAATTATTTTTGGTAAACATTTTTGCTTGACATACCTAATTTTGGGAAACATTCTAGACATTCAAGGTTGAACTTGAAGCATTATGGTTTAATTTATGCTGTTTAAAGAGGCGAGTCCCTTTTCTTTTCCACCCTTCTGTTATGTTATAGTGGTTCACTTAATGTTTTGGCTTTTGGCAGTCGAGTAGCTGCTTCCTTCTCTGCTCGATACCCTCAAGGAATGTCTTGTAAGTAGCAAATTGACTGGGGGTATTGGAGTTTCTGTTCATAACATTCGTGCAACAAATAGCTTCATTAGGGGAACAAATTGCACATTTAATGGTATTGTTCTGATGCTGCGTGTGTTTAATGATATTGCTCCCTATGTAGACCAGGGAGGAGGCAAGAGAAAGGGTAATGCTTGTAGTTCTTTTTTACATGGTAGTGCTAATTTTATAGAACTCCTTGATATTATTTTTGAGGTATATTTTGACTGTTCTCGTAGTCTCCATCATCAAAGCTTTGAGCATAGCTTAAGGCATCATATCCAAATCTTTGTACTTCCATTGGCTAAATCATTCTCCTTACTTCTGCTCTAATCTTTCAAAAAAGATGCCTCCAACTAATTCTGCAACACCCCCCCAATGCTTCATCATCCTCCATCATAAGACCTCTGGACAAACTAGCCTTATTTGCAATAATCCACTCCCTTCCCCATTGCCAAAACTTTCTATGCATGACCAATGCGCTCTTCTTTGTATATATGGATTCTCCACAGTCAGATTCATCATCGATATGATGATATTCATCTGCCCTGAGACAATATCCCATGATCCAAGGGCTCCTCTTTACTTGCCTACACTTTAGCATACTGCTTCTCCTATATTTCTCTATGCTTTTGAAGACCCAGATTCATTTTGTAGACATGATGCCACACACAGACCATTCATAAATGCTCTTGCCATCCAATGCTCTGATTAATGCTTGCACCAAAGAATTATTGTGCCAGACAGACACTCAACCAGAAGAGAGGAAAGATGACATGTCCCTACAAAATAGTTAGAGGAATCTTAAAGAGTACTTTTTCACATGTTTCTCAACAGTCTTCAATAGAAATTTGGATCAACATCACTAGAAGTAAACATGCTACCAGCAACTACATTAATAATATGTAGGTAGACTTTATAAAATACATTACGCAAGTATAATTTATAAAATATTTGCTATCAGCCTTACAATAGAATGGAAGGTATTGTGGTTGTCATATAAAGGGATGAGCCTTGGTGGGAGTCTAAGAAGTAGCTTGTGTCTTACAAGAACCTGGCCAATGATATAATCTTGATGACTATATCTAAGACTGTATGATTAATACACAAGTAATTTCCACCTTAATTTTTTTTAAATGAGAGTCTAATGATCAAAACTTTCAAAGCATAACTTTCGGTGACTAGAGGTGCACTGGCTAAAGGACACGTTTCATCCTTCGATGCATCTCCAAGTAAATACTTCTTTTCCAAATACAATCAATACCGCATTTCTTGAAAATGCTCATCAACTCGCTGGAGGTAAGTTTTGTTACCAGTTTATTATTCTTTAGTTTTAAAATTTTTAGATTACAAGATGCCTTCATTACTGTTAAGGGATAATGGCTTAGTGTAAATCTAATCAACATTTAAAAGGTTTTGTGTGGTTGTTGTGTATGCTGTATCTTGTGTTTTTTTTGCATTTCAAATTTCTGAAAGAATATGCAAGGTAGACTTTATAAAATGCATTACGCAGGCAGACTTTTTAAAATATTGGCTATTAGCCTTATTATACAATGGAATGTATTGTGAGCCTTGATGTGAGTCTAAGAAGTAACCTGTGTCTTAAAAGAATCTGGTCAATGATATAATCTCGATGACTATTATTTAGGGTGGTTTAACTTTATTTATTTTTTGTTTTTAAGAAACCTGACAATATGAATCTGATAAGTAGGAGGAATTCTCTGCAGTCTGTCAAGTCTTATATTAATATCAAGATTCAATTTTATAGTCTACGAATCAAACTCATTGACCCATATTTCATGAGTAGTAGATGGAATGGACCTATTTTTTATGGGAATGAATGGTGCACTTAGCATTCATTGCATCTAGGTGATACACATGGGTGAAGTATTGGAACTTCCCAGAAGGTCATCCATTTAAATACTACTTCGACTCAAGTATACTTAATCACCTATATGCAATGAATGCTAAATGAACTATTCCTTAATGAAGATGATTTTGATAATTTGTGATATTCCATAATCTTCCATGTTAAAAACAAAATTGAAGGAATAAGATGGGCTTTACATCTACACAATATTCAAAATGTCTGTTGATGAGGAATTTTGTTCATTTATGCATCTGTTATGATTTCTACATATCACGATGAATTGAAAAATACACCTTAGGTATTACAAATCTTTGAAGGGGTTGTTGTTGATAGCATCTTAAATATGTTCAGAACTGTAATGATATGAGGCCCAGTGAGAGTTTACACAGTAATTTTTACTTCAAAAAACTAATGATACATGAACCTATTTAGGTTTTTTCTTGTTTTTTTTTGGAAGTGTGCACTTGAACTCTATATGAACCTCAGATCCATATAAGTTTGATAGGAATCTATAAAAATAGCCACATACTGCTCGATGCTATCCAACAATTTTAGTTCATTTTAGCTCATTTCAATTTCTCCTGTAGAATTAATGCTCTATCAATTTCTTCCGCCTTTGTAAATAAGTGCATCCTTATAATTTGATGCTTTTCTTGATTTTTTTTTTTTTTTTTTACAGAACTCCTTAATACTATTTTTGAGGTATATTTTGATATTTCACTTGAGGTACACCTTGGTGTTGAAAAATTTCTTGATATTGCGGATATTGGAAGTGTTGTTGTTGTGGATATTGAGGTGTTTGTGGAATAATGTCCATTGGTTGTGGATATTTAATGTTCTGACGTTGTGCATGACATTGGTGATATGTTAGATTTTGATTTCATTTAATTTCCTCAAGATCTCTCTCAATTTTATCTAGGGAAATTTGAAGTTTTGGATTCATTTCTTGATGGTAATTTTGAAATCCCTGATGTTGTTGCCCTATTTGATGTTGTGACCCTTGATAAGAGTAATTTGGGAAATAGATCAACATGTTTTGGGGATGTTTTGATACTCAATACCCTATCATAACGTCACTCGGTTTATATTTCCAGCAGGGTCATACCTATGACCATGCGAGAGGTAGTAATATGGGTCT
Organism: Sequoia sempervirens; assembly: GCA_007258455.2. Taxonomy (NCBI): domain Eukaryota; kingdom Viridiplantae; phylum Streptophyta; class Pinopsida; order Cupressales; family Cupressaceae; genus Sequoia; species Sequoia sempervirens. Next base: position 14,522 of record VDFB02108155.1, read on the forward strand.
TTTGACTGCTATGTTTGCTTTTTCTTCCTCTTCATTTAAGATGATTGATGTGGTGAGAAACTAACGGGGTGTTTCATTTTGCTTAAATATAAAGTTTCTCAAACTTCTTATGATGTCAGTTTGTGCACCTTCAATGTGTGTGAGACTAGGTTGAATAATTGGTGCTACAAGGCTTGGTTGTTGAACTAGAGTTTTTGGTCGCCAAATGGTCATAAAGTGTAAATGGTAACAAAGAGGCAGCTGATATGAAATATAACCTGTTATGTTTTGGTTTTTAAATTAAATTGGCAAGCAGCCCAATCTGATAACAATATTCCTGCAGGTGCCTTTGTTGTATACTTGGAGCCATGGCATGCTGTTGTCTTTGACTCTCTTGATTTGAGAAAGAACTATGTGAAGGTAATTTTACTTTTGTTTGCGAGATTAAGTAATTGACAGTAATTAGGAAAAACTTGTTAAAATTGTTGTTTGACATTTTAGGGTCTCACGAAATCAATTTGGGCCTTCTTACAAGAAGAGAGCAGAGCTATTGTTTTTGTTCTATGAGCTCTGGGTTGCAGATCTCTTTATGAAGAGGGTCCAAGACAATGCTACCTGGTCATTGTTTTGTCCAAATGAATCTCCTGGACTAGCAAATTGCTGGGGTGAAGAGTTTGAAAACTGTACCTGACATATGAGTAGCAAGTAAAGCATTTGTTTCCCTCTACTTAATTTATTTGTTTCAGTGAATCTGTTCTTGGAATGCATTATGGCTCAAAGATTGGATAATTGGATCAGGGAAAGGCAAAGAAAGTCATGCAAGCCCACAAGCTGTGGTTTGCAATTCTGGAAGCTCAGATAGAAATAGAAAACACTTACCTTCTATTCAAGGTAAGTTAATATTTTCTTGAGGAATTTAGCTAATTTTTAAATTGCATTTTCATTGTTTGTTTGAAGAACTAATCCTATTTTGTGCTTCAGGATCACTGTAATAGAAAGAGAAATCAACAGAATCTTGGAGCAAAAAAGTTCTCAAACCTTTGCACTGATATTATCAAGTACACTAGCCCAACATAAACTACAGTTTGTAATTTGGCATTGCTTGCTCTACCAAGTTTTGTAAGAGAAAAGGTGAGTTGAATGATAATAGCTTCTTCTCACTGCATTGAATATTTCACAATGGGACTTCTAACTAATTTGGGAGCCATTTCTTGCAGGGGGTTCCAGCTGAATCTCATCCATCTAAGCTTGTTGGCAGCGGGGGTTCTTATAACCTTTACTTTGATTTTGATAAGCTAGGAGAGGTCAATTTCTGATTTCCATTTTGTAATGTATTAGTTTTTCTTTGTTGTATGGTTGTGTTGAACTTGTCTCTGTGGTTTTGGTTAATGTATTTTTAATCTTTGCAACAATGTAACAAGTCACATCCATAGTTACTGCGAACCTAAACAAAATCATTGATGTGAATTACTATCCTGTGGAAACTACCAAACGATCTAACATGCGCCACAGGCCAATAGGCATTGGAGTTCAGAGTCTTGTTGATACATTATCTTGCTTGACATGCTAATTGATTCTCAAGAAGTGGGTGGTCAAACAACAATGAATTGGTTATTTCACGATTTTGGTTTCTCTTCATTGATGTTGCCAAGCCTTCCATATGGAAATGTAGAGGAAATGAAGCTTTAATATGAAAGAGCCAACAAAATTTTGTCCAACTATTAACTATGGTATACTCTGAAATAATACTTTGGAGCTAGCCCCAGTTGTATTTTCAGGCCCTTCATCCTTAGGAACCACAGTGTCAGCAAGGAGCGATGAATAATTCTGTGTTTTTGAGTTACCAGTCTGTTCACAAGGTTTGGATGACTCTCCACCCACGCACTAATTTTCACCATAGTCTGTTGTTTGTACCATTCATTAACACCACTCTTCAATGCCACAAACCTATCTTCATCGGCGAAAGTGAAATTAACTCCTTTGCACAGACCATTGAACAGGTCACTCGCTTCCTCATCAGTTCCAATGGAGCTCTAAATTATTCCCTTCTTCTTGAGCAAAGCCACGTCCTCCACAGTCTCCATCAAACTATTCATCAGAAATACATACTCTAAAATAACGGTGAATTCTTTTTCTTGGCAGATGTCCACATCCATGAGGTTCCTGAAGATCAATTATGTAGCATCAAAAAGCCATATCACAGGGAGAAACAGAGTATTTTTCTATTCGTCAAAACGGAGGTCCTTTGCTGAGGGAACTCCCTTGTACGACTTAAACATCATTCCCCTCTTGTATAACTTTGTAGCGGAAGCCACGAGGTATTGATGCTTAGACTCTTTCTTCAGTTTATGAGCTGTTGTATGACAATGAAGACCACGAAGATAACGATGGTGTATGCCCTCTGGTACTGTAATATGAATATCCCCTGCCTTTTCTCCTTCACCGGTAATCTTCGACTCCTGCAGAATGAAATCATGGAAACATCCCAAAATGTGGTTGTATTGCTTCA
>VDFB02108156.1:0-66373 GCA_007258455.2 Sequoia sempervirens
TAATTTTAATATTTTTTGGTTTTATTATGTATTTTTTTTTTAGTTTTATTAAACATAGTTTTTTTCATCAAAAATGAAGGTCTCTATTATGTTCATGTGGACAAATAGCAGATTATAAAAAAAATTTGAAAACTATGAGTGTACCAGATATTGAAGTCCTTGATCTAGCAAAAAAAATGAATTTTGATATATACAAAAAAATTTACATATTATACAATCGCGCTATGTCTAAATTTTAGTTGCTTTGACTTTGAAACTTGATTAAAGAAAAAATATTCAATAAAAATTTATCTAACCAAGTGGAAGCACTAGATATCAAAGTTATAAATATAAATTTGAAAGAAATAGAATTTTATCCTTCATGGAAAAAAAGCCATGGGTTATAAGATGTGCACCACTTTTTAAAAATGTTGTTTTCTAAAAAAAACCATTTTTCGTGGGAAATGGAAAAGGAAGTGCAATCTAATTCCAAAATATTTCAAAAAAATATTTTTGGAATCTACAAATAAAATGTGATGAGACTCTACAAAATGTGATGAGACTCTAGTTTGCATCATCTTCAAATTCCTTGTGGTTTAGCCGCTATAGGTTCCCAAATGTGAAGATTTAGTTAAAAATAATAATTTCAATGTCTAGTTTTGCCAAAAATGGTAAACCACTACTGTGGGATCACCTGGTACATATCTCAAATTGGGTTACTTTATATTATAGTTTGTTTACATTTCTAGTCAATACACATTAGGTTTTCTAGTGCTTGTACATTAGATTAGAATTACATTCCTTAGTTTGCATTTTCATTAGGTTTTCAACATTTAAATACATCCACACACACACTTCACACCCCTTTTTCCTTTTCTTCTAATGAGAACATAAGCATTTTTAGCCCACCTTTCTCCTTCTAGGTGAAAAACCCTAGGAGTGATAGAAATCAAGTAGGTGCCAAAAATATATATTTCACATCGAAACGAGAAACAAATTACACTTTTTGAAACTAGACTCCATTCTACACATGATGAAAAAATATCAATTTTTGATTAGTTTTCAAAAAAATTAGGGGGGAGCACGCTCAAATTTTAGCTTTTTAGGATATTTCCACTTTGAAAATTCATAAAATATTATATATTCATTAAAAAATTATCCAAAAGCATGAGGATAAACTACATGGTGTTAGCTATTTCTCACCATTGGGATATTTGAAATTCTAAAAAAAAGTTAATCAAAAAGGGGGGAGCCCTCAAGCACTATGTTGTTTTTTCTCTATAAAAATAGGACCTGTTTTGGACCCCCCCTTTTGAAACACTTAATCTTCATTAATTTCAATAAAAAATAGTAGCTTAGAAACTAGACTTGGAGCACTTCAAATTTTTTTCTTAGTGCATCTTGAAATTTTGAGTGTAACTATCTTCATTTTCTCATGCAAATAAGATTTTGCTGATTTCAGAAAAAAAGTGGCATCTTAAGAGCCAAAATTGTGTCATAGATCCATGCACTTATCCTCATATAATTTGTCACTTATAAAATTTCCCCAATGCATTCGCATGCAATTTTACATCAGGCTAGATATTATTACAAACATCCAAGGTTCAAATTTACTTGCATCTCTTAAACTAGCTATCCTGCTTAGCAGAGTTATAATATCTTGAATTTCTTAGTTGAACATAGACCTCTGAATTACTTTGGCCTTTGGTGTAATCGGTTCTTGGAACCATTAGGTACTGACAATTTCTCTATTATGGTCTTCAACATTTGAATACATTTTTCCCTTTGTTTTCATATCAACATTTACATTTGTGTATAAATAGGGAGACCAAATGTGTATGTAATCCCTTTCTATGAGATGTCTACATAAATTCTCCCTTCTTTCTCAACGAATATTTTGGTTGGGTTGTAGTAATTCATACATTCCATAACCAATTCAAGGGCCTCCATTGTTGGAAAAAACCCTCTTGCTAAAAGTAACCCATTTGCCACAAGATTTTTGGTACATTGAGAGGAATTTTCTTGTAGTGCTTGTGTGCAAATTTCAATATCAGAAGACCATCCCAGATGACTGTCTTTAACTTCCACATTGATTGGTACAACTTGCAAATTGCATTATTTAAATTCATCTTCTTCCCTTGCATTAGAAGTACTCATTTTCTCTAGTTTGTTCTGTATTTTTCAAAATGTGTGTCTTGCGTGCAAGTTAGGGTTAAATTTAACCAAATTTTACAATTTATAAAATTTCTACTTCATCTTTTGATTAAATTCAAAATCAAAGAATAATCGACATTTCAATTTCTAAAGGGAAATACCAACTTTCAAGATTTTTCATGCTTGAAAATCACTGACAGAATGTCAATTATCCAAAACTTACCTGGTTCTTGTCAACGATGATAACCTTTCAAAATGCAACTTCAAAACCCTTGGTATCTGAGTTCTCAGTTTCTCAAAATTTACCTCTCCTTGCACGCTAGTATTATTTCATTCTTTCAATGTCCTCTGCAAATTTGCAGTATGACGTGAAGTGGAGCATTAGAAAAACAACTGCATGCTTGAGGTGGTGCCAAGTACATAGGTTTTTCACCGCCTTCATTAATTACCTGTTCTTTCACATTAATTCCTTGAATAAAGAGTGAAACCATTATGGATTACAATTTGAATCATGAACAACTAGATTTCTATGCAGGTTCGCTACTAGAGGAGAAAGATGGCATGATGATCATACGTGGAAATTAGGTGTCACGGTGATTCTTTGTGAGGTATAGGTCATTAAAGATAAATTATCAATTTATTATCATCGAGATTAAGACATTTTGGTATCAAATTTCAAAAGAAACATTAGGATTTGGGAATTTATGTCCAAGCTTAAGAAAGAGAAAACCAAAACGAATGAAAAGACCGAGAACCAGGTTCAAGAGAAATTAAAAAATTTCAAAATAGACTCTCCATTTTATGAGTTCTGAATAAGGAAAAGAAAAGGAAATAACATTCAAATATTGGACTTTGATAAAAAATATATTACCGAGATTGACAACTTTTGTCGATGAATTACCAGGAAGAGCTAGGGCCAAGTGAAGATACAATTCACTTTGATGAAAATGTAGGACTTTAGGATTCTGGTTTTTGGTAATATATTAAACTTTTATGAAAAGACTGAAACACTAAATCCGAAAAAGAAAAAATGAATAAAAAAAAGACCAAGCAAAATTGAAAATGAGACCAACAACCAACCAAACCATAGAAGGATGCCAAAGCAAACAAAATCAAAAGAGAACATAAGGAAAGAAAGGGGATCCATATTTTTTCAAGGGGAAAAATGGGCCATGTTGTGAGACCATACAACAACTAGAAACTAACAAAACTAAAAAAAATAATAAAAATTCAATTCCAAATCTAACATCATTGTACCAACTTTCTTTAGTCATCATTATAAATCATTGGATCCTTATTCTGATATTCAAATTTCACTTTGGCTAGCATGCAAAAGTAAGTATTATTGAGCTCATGTGTGTACAATTGATTATTTCTGCCACAATAAACTTAGAAATAGCAACTATTTGCATTAACCTACATAATATGACAATTCTTTTTAAGCCAGGCAGGGATAGAGTCTTGCTTCCAATCAAGCATCCATAGCCCTGACAAGGTTATCTCCATAAATATCCAAAACATAACTTTATTGCCAGCTAGGAGTCTATAGCCTCAGTAGAGTTATTTGGATAGCCTAAAGAGTTGATTGGTTTTTTTTTTAGATATAGCAATGACAACTCATTTTTCTCTTTTTATATTTCATTGATAGCTCTTTTATCAACTTGCAAGCAATGAAGCTCACTATTAGGTTGGGAATTATAGTGGTAGCAAAGCTAGTCTTTTGATTTTCCAATTAATGCAAACAACTACAATCCCAAATCTCAGTAGAATGATTTAAATGTATTGTTTGTAGCTCAATATCAATTAAATGATTCATGCTAACCAGAGTATAAAGAATTGAATAATTCTTAGACAATTTATAAATAAAGGACTATTTTTGGTTAGGACATAGATCAAATTTCTAAAGCTGATGTTCAATTAAACTGTTCACCTTAAAAAAATTCTAATCATTATAAAGTCAAATGACACAACACCCAAAAAGAAAAAGAAAAGAAACAAAAATCTATTTACAAAACAACAACACTATTTACAAAAAAAAAAATATATTTACAAAAGAAAAACTATGTACTTATGACTAGAAATAATGCTTTAGGAACTGCCCATTCATAGGAAATGGGATATCTTCACCAGTCAAAGACTTCAACCTATAAGTGTTGTCACCCAAGATTTCAAAAATTTGATATGGGTTTGTCCATAACTTGTCAAATTTACCATGCTCACCTTTTCATTCATGAGCTTTATTCTAATATAGGACCAAGTCAGCTATTCTAAAAGTCTTTAATCTAGCTATTTAATCAAACCATATTTTTACCATAGATTGATCCCTAGGAAAATGATCTATAGCTTGAGTACATTTTTCATCTAAATGCATTACTTGCAACAATCGGGCTTTTGTTTGGTCATCTAATCCAATATATTCCTCTACAAACTGCCAAGTAGGTATTTTTAAATTTATAAGTAATATAGGATCTACCCCATAGACTAAATGATAAGGAGAATTCCATAATGCAACTTTCGTCCTAGTAAGATCTACCTAAAGGGTGAATTTTAGCAAAGAATGTCATTCCCTAGGATTCTTTCCAATCATTTTTTTAATTATATCCAACAAATTTGTATTTGATGATTCAACTAATCCATTTCCCTATGGATAATAGTTAGATGAGAATTTGAGTGTTATACAATATTCAAATGCCCAGTTAGAAAATTTCAATGAAGAAAAGGTAGGGCCATTATCACATAGCAAATCATATAGTACTCCAAACCTAGTGATGATATTATCTTCCAAGAATTTGATTACCACTTTTGTAGTGCATTGTTTGCTGGGACATGCCTTTGTCCATCTGGTGTAGTAATCTGTAGTAGTTAATATAAATCTATTGCCTATAAATGATGGAGGATTAATGGTTGCAATAAAATTGAGTTCCCATTGTGAAAAAGGACACATCTCCATCACTAGTTGTAGTGGTTGAGCATTGAATCTTCCTTTATCTGACGTAGTTTGACATGTATAGTAATGTTTCACGTGTTCATATGTATCTTTGAAAATCGTTGGCCAATAGTAACCGACTCTCAAAATGAGTTGTGCAGTAGCTAAAGGTACTCCATGAGCTATTCCAAACTTATCATGTAGTTCCTACAACACATTATTTTCTTATGTTCTATTTAAGCATCTTAAATAGATTCCTTCATGGTTTCTTTTAAATAGAGCTTCTCCTTTGATCATGTAACTTTGAAATTTTATCTTGAGGGCTCTTCTTTGATTTATTTGCATATTATCAGGGAAAGTATGGCTAACTAGATAATGCCATATATTTGAATACTAGTCTTTTTGGTCTTCTACATCCAAAGTATATTGTTGACTTGAAATTTGTGGATCTATTTCTACAATAGACCTAACTAAAGCTTGTCTCTAAACCAATTTCATGGGTATGATTTCTAGATCAAATTCTTGTAGGATTGTAACCCATTTGGCTCTTTTATCTCTAAGCTCACTCTGTGTTAACATCATTTCGACTGCAAAATTTAGAACAATAGCTTTAACTATACTCTTGAGGATGTAATGTCTAAACTTACATATTCCTTTGACCAAAGCAAAGGCTTGCTTTTCAATATCTATATATATCTCAGCTCCACTTCTTTGAATGGAGTGCTCATAAAATAAATTGGTTTCTCTTCTTTATTCTCACCCTTTTGTGTTAATATTGTTGCACAAGTGTGACCAGAAGCAAAAGAGTAAATATAAAAAGGTTTAAGATAATCCAAACTTACCAATACCAGAGCTTATGTGATTGAAGTCTTTATAGTCTCGAAGGCGATCTTATCTTCATTTTTCCACTCTATTTTGGCATCTTTCTTTAACATGTCATTGAGTGGTTTCACTATTTCAATGAATCTGATAATAAGTTTTTGAACAAAATTAATCTTACCGAAATATGACTTTAATTCTTTTATACTTCCTGGGGGTTGTATCTTGAGAAGTGCACTCACTCTATCTAGGTCAATTGAAATACCTCATTCATAAATGATGTGTCCCAGTAACTTACCTTTAGTTCCCCCAAAAATACACTTTTTAGGATTTAATGAAACTTTGTAAGTTTCACACGTCTGTAATATCAATCTAAAATCTCGAGCATGGTCTCTTTTATCTTTCAAAAATATTTTAAGGTCATCCATATAGATAGTAATGGATTTTCCTATCAACTCATGAAAAGCATAGTCAATGGCTCTTTGGAATGTAGCTTTGAAATTTATCAATCCGAACAACATCCTTTTGTAAGAAAAATTTCCCCACTTTGTGGTGAAAGTTGTTTTCATCTGATCTTCCCTTGCTATCTTTACTTGGTTATATCAAGAGAATCCATCCAAAAAGGACATCATATGTGAACTGTTAACTATTTGTAGCACTTCTTTGAGTGAGGGTAGTGGATAATTGTTTTTCTTAGACACCTTGTTGAGATTCTAGAAATCTACACAGAGTCGTATATCTCCATTTTTCTTTCTTAGGGGGACCAAGTTTTCCATACAAGTAGAATGTTTGATAGGAAATTTTATTTAAGCTGATAAAATTTTTTGGACTTCCTTTTGAATTAAAGGTTCTAAGAGTGCATTTACTGGCCATTGTTTATGTCGGAAGGGCTTTGCATTAGGCTTTAATGGTATCGTATGAGTAATTATGGAAGTGTCATAAGTCTTAAAATCTTCATATGTTCAAGCTATAGCCTTCCAATGATCTTTAAGTGCTTGAGCAACATTTATTTTCTCCTATTCAGGTCAAACCCTTCCTATGAACACATTCTTAGGATCTTCCTCAGCACGCAAATTGTATAATTCAGATTGTCCTCTATTGCTTTAAGGAAAATATTTTTGTCTAACTATCTGATCAATATCAAATAATCATTTTAACCCAATTATTCCTTTCAGAATGCTATTATATTTGGCTTGAGCTAATTCTTCATCTTGAATTGCACCATCAGGGTGATCTATCTATTTGATTACTTGTGCTTCAAAAAAACCAGAATTAGTGATGAATTCCAATATATGACAGTCATCTTTGAACACCTACAAATTAGTAACATTATCAGGAACCAAAGTTAGTTGCACTGGTCAGCTCGACTATAAATATCTTCAAATTAGAGGCATCTAGAGTACTGGCAGTAGTAGCTAAAGCATCAGCTCTTTGATTAAATCTTCTATGGATATGAGTAATGTTGAATGCTTCAAAATATTCTATCAAATCCCATACTCTATGTCGATAATTGGAAAATTACTTGTAGTGGCAGATATACTACTTTTGAACTTTCCTAACCACTAATTTTGAATCACCAAACACTTTAAGGATTCTAACTATCTTCTTAATTGTGAGGATCAGTCCATGTATACAGGCTTCATATTCTACCATGTTGTTAGTACATTGAAATTGCAAATGATATGCAACAAAAAAAGATTTACCTTGTAGGTTGATAAGTTAAGCTCTGATTCCAATCCCTTGTTTTGATTTGGATCCATCAAATTTAAGAATCCAAGTTTGATCATCTATATCTTGTACTTTACCATTCTTCGATATCATCAAATTAATATTTTCAACATGTATGACTTGAGCTCTATCTTTATGCATTCTTGATTTAGACCCTTTGACCTTATCATGTTATGGAAAATGTTGGTTCTTGATTCTGTGAATTATCTCTAGACACATCATACAACTATCTTCTGAGTGTGCAACATTATGTAACCTGCACCAATCCTGTAACAACAAAAAAAATTAGTGAAATTTTGATTTTATCACTCTCTTGAGCTTTTGCAATAATATTCTTCTTAAATTTATCATAAGTACTATTCTCTTCTTCAGAAGAATCACAATCTAATTCAATTCAAACATCTATTACAGGAGTCAATTTATTAGGTTTCTTAGCATCACACATAAATACTTCTTCTATTTTAACTCTTGAACTTCATATTCTATACACTCCTGGTTCTACATCAATGTATAGAACTTCATTTCTCTAATTATAATCAGTGATCATGCATTTCATGCATGGTTGTCTTTTGATTTTTATTTGGTTAGGAACTCCCTTCCATGGTAACCACATATGTGAGAAACCAATAGCCATATATCCTTCAATTTTTTAGACCAATCTATGCTCAAAAGCATAACATAAGTATTAGGTATCTCAATGACTTCAATGTCTATTTAATATTAGATTCTAGGGTCTGAGGCCAATTGCATGTGAATATTAGTCAACTCTCCAACTACATTTCTTTTGTTTTTTCAAGTTGAGTGACCTTCTTTAAAGAAAATTTCAAAGTTTACCCTAATGTTTGACATGTGCATAAAGGCATCATGTTAGTAGACACTCCAAAGTCTACTAAACAATTATGAAGATTTTTTTTTAATATTCTCAAAGTGAGTAAAAACGGTGGACACTCCAATTTTCTTTTGTAAAAGGATATTTGTGCATATGCTATGGGGATAATGTTCTTATCTTTTGTTTTAGCATGACTATCTTTCACCTAAGTGTCCTTAAACTTTCCCTCTTTTGGAAAATCTTCTAGAGTATTTAAGAAAGCTTTCTTGATCATAGGTTTTTTGAGAAATTCTGATAGAGAGAGGCTAATCTTTACCCTTTCTATTTCTTCCACTAAATAATTAATCAAATTATTTTGGTCAACGGAATCTATCTTTTCACCTTTTGAAGAATTTGATGAATTATAATGAGAGGTTACCTTGGATAACCCTAGGTTATTACTTGATTTATCATCAGGTGGAGTATTAAAGTTATTAGGAGGGATAGACATTGTTAATGGCCCATTGAATTTACCTCCACTATTGGTGTTATTCCTTGTGTTATAAATATGTCCTTTTTGATATTGTTGAAAGGCATCAATTTCATCAATTTCTTACTGAGGTTCATTTTCATCTTGATATGGAAAAGTATATGTTTCTAGAGTCATAGTTGAATTATCTCCCTCATATTCATGAGTGTGACTTGTGATAATAGCAAGTGGTTTGAAATATTAACAAATTTAAAGGACTAAAGCATATTAATATCCTATCAAGACTAACTCATTTCCTTAAGGAGGATGAGAGTCACAATGTTCATTATAATGTGTAGTAGCCAGAAAAATGTCTGAAGCAATTTTGAACTATGAACAGTCTACTTCAGCATGAGTATTTGTATTATGAATTCTACACCAATTATTCATCACAAGATCAACTAAATTCACTTTTGATGTGGACCTTTCATCGGTAGGATCAATATTATCTAAAGGTGTTGAATTTTGGTTGTTATTTTGAGCATAAAAATATTGATTCCTTAATTGTGTAACCTTTGTGGTTAATATTTTAAGTTGAGTTGTAACTTATTTCACGTCTTCCTTTTCCTTTGAAATTTTGATATTTTTATTTTCTTGAGTTTGTGAGAAAAAAGAATTTATGTTAGGACATAGCTCTATAATAGCTAGACTAGGGTAAGGGACTAAAGCTTGACTATTTCCTAGTTGAAAGAAAGTATTATGAGGAAATTTCTCATTTTGGATCATTAAAGAATAAACATTAGGAGCTATAGGATGACCTAGAGGGACTCCATTTATATTCAGGGTAGGATAATTATTTAATATGTTTTTGCCATTTGTGGATGATCCATTTCCGAAATGTTTCATTTCTATATTTACACTCATAGCTTCAGCATAGGCTTCTGGTAAAGTAGTAGGAATATTTTCCCTTTGCTTCATAAACATAGCAGTAAAAGGATCTACTATTGTATAATAAACTGTGATAGTAGACAAATTATCTACTACGTAAGGTTCTTGCAACCTAGAATAAGCCTTTTGAAACCTGTCATTAAAAGTAGTTATAGGTTCTCCTTCAAACCTCTAGATTTGAGCAAATGGATGATATAACAAATCAGGGTCAATCATTGTTCTAAATCTAGCTAAGAATTGTGTTTCCATGTCCTATCATGATCTGATAGAATTATGATGTAGGTTGATATACCATTGGTAAACTTCATCGCTTAAGGTGTATGGGAACAACCTACATACAACATCTTCGTGTTGAATCCTCACTCTAAAGCATGTATCCTTAAAGATACTAATATTCTCTTCCAAATCTTTATGGAAATAATATTTAGGACACAACTTGTTAGGATTTTTTGGTAAATTCTTGTACACAACTAATTGAATTGGTGACTCTACATTAAAGAATGTCATCACTATGGGGGTCGTGGTACAACAATAGTCAAATTCTTCTAACTTACACTTAAGCTTCCAAAATTTTGAGGTATAGATAAAGTTCAACCACTAAGCTTAACTATTTAAGTCAAATGAGGATCACCAAATCGAGATCTAGTGACTCTACATGGACATCCAGTTTAAAACTTAACAAAGCCAAAAATGACAACAATATCCCTCCTTCTAGTGCTAGTTCCTATTGATGATGATTTTACTAGCGGTAAATAGGGAAAATAAATTCTTCACAGAAAAACCACAAAGAGCCTATCCTTCTTGAAATATATGGAACAAAGAAAATCTAAAAGGGTATTCTACTTTAATAGGAAAATGTAGGCTTCAGTTCAATCCCAAGTCTCTAATAACTAGGTCATGATTTCATTAGGGTCAAGTTGATCCCACAATAGTGGTTTACAATTTTTGGCCAAACTGGACACTAAAATTATTATTTTTAACTAAATCTTCACATTCAGGCACCTATAGCGGCTAAACCATGAGGAATTTGAAGATGATGCAAACTAGAGTCTCATCACATTTTTTCTGTAGACTCTAAAAATATTTTTTTCAAAATTTTTGGAATCAGATTATACTTCTTTTTCGATCTCCCACAAAAACTAGCTTTTTTCATAAAACAACAATTTTAAAAAGTGATGCACACCATATAATGCATAAGTTTTTTTTCATGAAGGATAAAATTCTAATTCTTTCGAATTTAGATTTTTAACTCTAATATCTCCACTTGGTTAGATAGTTTTTTATTGAATATTATTTCCTTAATCAAGTTTCAAACTCAAACCAATTACAATTTAGACATAGTACGACTGTATAATGCATAACTTTTTTTGTATATATTGAAATTCAATTTATTTTTTTGTTGGATCAAGGACTTCAATATTTGGTGCACTCATATTTTTCAAATTTTTTTTGATAATCTACCTTTTTTCCACATGTGCAGAATAGAGACCTTCATTTTTGATGAAAAACCTATGTTTAATAAAACTAAAAAACAAATACATAATAAAACAAAAACATATTAAATTAATATTCGTTGGATAGCTCGTTTCGATGACTACCTAATTCCAGTTGGGTTTGTGAAGATTCCTCCATTTTCATCCTCAACTTGAGCTCTGAAGTGCCAAAAAAAAAAATTGTGTCTCAGGGGGGATGAGGGATAAGGGGGGTTCGTACAAACCCCTAGGGGTTTGCTCGACCTAGGGTTCATTCAAGCCCCTTCAAAGGGGTTCGCTCAAACCCCTTTGCTATGCATTTTTTTTGGGTTTTTGGTGGTCAAAATTCAAAGGGGTTCGGTCAAACCATAGTTTGGGCGAACCTCTAATGTGTTCACTTGAACTTATAGGTTCGTACAAACCCCCAAAATCACTTGTTTTGCTTTGCGTTCATTTTTTGTGAGTTTCCCTTCCTCACTTGAATTGTAAACCACTATTGTGGCTTCACCCCTCACTCTTAGGTATGATGTGATACTATTGTTAATCTCAAAGGGACTATGATTATTTATAGTTTTGTTAAGAATCATAAGCATTTCACACAAAATTTCCACTTCATTCATAAAATAACATCATGAAATCAAAAGGTTTGAAACAATATTTCATGAATATCAAAAATTATTTGTTATCACTTAAGTAGATTTAGCATTAAGCATTCAACAATTTCATAGAAAAAAAATATTTTCAATAAAATTACATCCATTCATTTAATGTTGGAACATTTTCAAGAATTTAAACATATACTATAAAATAAAGCATAAAAAAATATTGAAAATTAAAATTTTTCTCCCAGTTATTATCCATGCATGCCCCAAAGAATCAACTAAAACAAAGCAAACCGCTTTATACTTCACTAGATTGCTTCATAGCTACATATAAAATGGTGCAATCTTTTAAAGAGAGGGGGTTTCAATTTGGACACCAAGTAGGTTCTGTATGCACCCTTAAATGACACACCATACAGTCTTGTTTGGTTGAACTAACAAAACTAGCTACAAAAGATTCATGAGATAGGTAGCTATCCAATTGGATCTGATATTAATCAATGTCTATGTGCATACAAAGTTTTACACCACAATGATTCAAAAAAACAAGAAAAAAGAAGAAAAATTGAAAAAAAAATTATGTTCTTCCAACATCCACAAATTTTGAACTTAAAATAAAAATAAAGTAGGAAACAACCTTTTATAGGAACAAGGCCCCAAGATTTCAACTTAAAGTATATCTAGCGAATCAGAAATAATAAATTAAAATGTAGCATGTCATATACACCAACTGACATCAGAATATTATAGATCAAATCAAAGCTTTGACTTCATCAGTAGCAACACTTTTCACTTCATACTAGATATCACACAATACTTTTCATATATCAAGGCTATTAGCTTCTTTCAAAATATGTTAATGGGGAATATCTACTAGGACTAGGATCAACCTACAAACTCAAAATTGTAAACAAAAAACAAAACCTTTGCCACACCTTTGGTGTCTAGTATTTGGTTCTTTATCTCATCACTTAGGGCTCAGGCTCCAGGATCTTTTCTTCGCCTTTCTTCAACTGGTACTCTCGAAAAGCATTCAATACTTGATGCATATGTTCTTTTTAAATCCCTTGTACTTCCTTCCAAGTGAGTTTGATCCTAGTGTATTCTTTAGATACTTGGAGTATAATATCATTGCTCTACACTTTATCTGATTCATATTTAGCTATAGTGTTCCTACACTATATAAATTCATCAATGACCTCCTGCATTAATAGTTGAATAGGATCTTTGTTTATTCTTTCAATCCACTCGTTGAAAGATTTAGCTTCTTTACCCTCTTGTCCTAATGTTTGGGGATCACAACCTTGACATGCTAGCATTTCAATAAACTCTCGATCTTCATCAATCAATTTTCTACATTCCATCGTGACCTTTTCAAATCTTTCAATGAATTTCATTAGCATGTCACCTTCCCATTTCAATTGTTTCTTCCATTTTTCTAGCAATGGAAGTTCCTATTTTGAGATTACATCTCCCTATATTAATTCTTCGATATCTATGTGTACAAGGATTTCAATATTTCACCCTTCTTCAATAACTTGCTCTAAGAAAAATCTGCATTCACTTTCAAATATTTTAGATTTCTCTAACCGACGATATGCTTTCTGGTACTTTATTATTTCATCTATAATGAATTCTTCCCCTTTTTCTACCCAATACTCAATCCATTCTTCAAATATATTCATTTTGTGGTGAACTATTGCGATCGCATCCACCTATTCTTGTGATATCAAAACTAGATGTTTGGGAAATTCAGCTTGTGCTTGACCAAATAGGGTTAGTGACTTTATAAAATTCTCCAAGGTAGCAACTTATTCTTTCAATTCTCTTTTCTTCTTTTTATATTTCTGCACTCTGGTAACCGTAGCATCCAAATTCACTTTTATTTCATCTAACTCTTGCCTCCAAGATGAGTGTCTAAGATAAATGTACTCATTATCTTATACTCCTTAGGCATTATTTCATGTATGTCTTTGTCAAATGTTGGAGTAGCTATGTGGATGGTTCTATCACCATTTGAATTTCTTTGCATGACATTTTTTTCTTTCGCTCTATGCCTAGGCTTAGGAGTATCTACTTCCTGTATAAAAATGTTAAGATTCAGAGGAAATACTTCTACTTCCATTGGGGAAGCCAATTCCTTTATCAACCAATCAGGTGCATCATCACCTTTCTCTACCTCTGTAACATTTCTTTGTTCCTAGTATCCACTTGATTAAGGAACTTCTTCTCTTCTTAAATTTTATCTATCACATCCTCTGAAATGGGAATTTCCTCAATAATTTCTTGCATAGATTGAAGATTAGTAGGGTTTGGCATTGTCTCCTCTATTTTAAGACTTACATTTTCCTATCTACCCAGATTCTCAACATCATCTCTCTCGACGTTACTTTCTTTATTCTCTGCTACATCAAGGTTTTCCTCATTTTCTAACTCCATCACCTAAAAAATACGTACCTTCTTCCTTTTCAATTTCAATTTCAACTTCAAAATGGCCTTTCTCTAATTCTTCAAAGACCTCCAACTGTTCGTTAACATTTGGAACATTCTTGAGCCAGGGCTAGGAATCAAAAGTATCTTCAATAATTATTTCATCAATAGGGCTCTGCTCTGCAGTCTCCCCTATTTCCATCTCAAGAATATTAGGGTTCCCCATTTATGAGGTGAGAGTTCCTTGTATAAATTCTTCTTCTTCAACATTTATAGGATTAGAACTTGTATCCTAAATCTCTTCTATCACTCATTGTACCATAGTTTTATCTTTAAACTTCTTTTCTTTTACTTTCTCCCACATGGCAGCCCATTTATCCATATGTTCTTTGATTTTGGTTTCATCTTCATAATTAGTCCAATAGTCTTCTAAGTGTTGGACATGAGCATGATAACCAACTATATTCTTGGTAGTGTTTCCCTCAATGTCATAATATATTCTTTGAAGTGGGAAATCCTCAAAATTGTATGTTCTTAATTCTTCTTCACAGAAGTCAGCCACTTTGATTGCATTACACTTATAATTTCCTATCACAATGGGGAATTTTAAAGAGGCCTTCTTGCAAGCATGACTATAAAGAGCCTGAGATGGTTTCAACTATCTCACCAGTTCTAATAAAAAAATAGTCTATTGGGTACCTGGGCAGCATGAACGAATGTCCATCAAATGCTTCCATCCTAATGTAGGATTAAGTGGGAATTGAATGTACCAGCCTCCCATTAGTCGAATGACACGTTGTGCCTCAAGGGAAAATATTTTGATTTTATCACCTTTCATCATTTTGACAAGTTTCATGGAGAACAAATCATTGAAAATCTTGTAATTCTCTTTATATCCATGAATGGTGATCTAGGGTAAATGAGCATATATCAAACTATTTCCTACCTTTGTGCCAAAAGTACCAATTTGTTTCAACCCTTTCTTGTTGGCTCTCATGGAACAGGAGTAAATCACATATGCAGATATATAAAAGCACCTAGTTTTTGAAAATGTTGTTATTTGTTCATATAATGTCACTTATAAACTTTCCCCAATGCATTTGCATGGGATTTTCCATCAGGCTGGATATTATTACAAACATCCAAGGTTCAAATTTACTTGCATCTCTTAAACCAGCTATCCTAATCAACAGAGTTATAATATCTTGAATTTCTTGGTTGAACATAGACCTCTGAATTACTTTGGTCTCTGGTGTAATCAATTCTTAGCACCATTGGGTACTCATAAATTCTCTGTTGTCGGCTTCAACATTATAATATTTTTTTCCCTTTTCTTTCATATCAACATTATACATTTGTGTGTAAATAGGGACACCAAATGTGTATGCAATCCCCTTATGTAAGAGGTCTACATAAATTCTCCCTTCTTTCTCAATGACTCTTTTGGCTGGGTTGTAGTAATTCATACATTGCATAACCAATTCAGGGGCCTCCATTGCTGGTGGAAACCCTCCTGCTAAAAGTAATCCATTTTCCACAGTATTTTTTGGTACATTGAGAGGAATTTTCTTGTATTGCCCATGTGTGAATTTCAATATTAGAAGACCATCCCATATGAGTATCCATAACTACCACATTTATTGGTACGACTTGTGAATTGCAGTATTTAAATTCATCTTCTACCCTTGAGTCAGAAGTACTCATTTCCTCTAGTGTGTTTTGTATTTTTCAAAATGTGTGTCTTGCATGTAAGTTAGGGTTAAATTTAACCAAATTTTACAATTTATAAAACTTCTATTTATTGTTTTGGTTAATTTCAAAAGAATAATCAAGATTTCAATTTCTAAAGGGAAATACCATCTTTCAAGATTTTTCATGCTTGAAAATCACTAAAAAAATGTCAATTATCCAAAACATACTTGGTTCTAGTCGACAATGATAACCTTTCAGAATGTAACTTCAAAACCCTTGGAATCTGAGTTTTTAGTTTCATAAAATTTACCTCTCCTTGCACACTAGTATTATTTTTTTCTTTCAATGTCCTTTGCAAATTTATAGTATGATGCGAAGTGGAGTGTTACAAAAGCAACTACATGCTTGAAGTGGTGCCAAGTACATAGGTAGTGCTCCATCTTCATTAATTACCTATTATTTTGCATTAATTCCTCAAATAAAGGTGGAATCATTATGGATTAGGGTAGTCATGCCCACAAAAGGATATAAAAGTCATAGCAAATCCTAACCTGGGAATTGGACATTTCAATAGGTGACTAACATCTTCTTAAGGTCGTTCATTTACTTTGTCAAACCAGGGAACATATACTTGAAATGGAACAACACTATATGTGCACTAAGAACCAATTTTAGTCACGATTTACCATAAATAAATGCGTGAAAGGAATTCTACTTATGCTATAGGAATGTAATGTGAAGCCTTCTAAACTTAATCAAAGTAGAAACCATAACAACTATAACTAAGAAACAAACTATGAACTGGCCTTATGCTGCAGGAACAAACACAGGGATGGATTCCCGATGTTGTAGGAACAATATAAGACTGAGTTTGCACTGAAACTTCAAGAATGAAATCTAACTTATGATCAACAGAAAATAAATGACTAACTAACTAACTACAGATACTTACTAAGTGGGGCCCCTTAGCAAGCATAATTAATTATGCAAGAATTGAACTCAGAACTTCATCAACTTTTATTCATAAACTCATAATTATATACATTGTTCTGCTCATATGAAAACTATAAACTTAGAATGATATACATTGTTCTGCTCATATGAAAACTAACACAGGAAAACCATCTCTTCTTAATAATACTAACTTTTACATACTCTGCTTGCTCACTCGTGTAGGAGGAACACTTATTTAAACTAGAAAAACAACTAACTACCTAACTCTAACAAAGAAAGTTGTGGACATAAATGTATCCTAAAACTGAGGAACAAACTTCTCATAAATGAAAGCATATCCATTCAACCCGATCCAGGGAGAAGATTTAGCATTCCACTCTTTCCAAATTAAATGATCATTTAGGTTTCTTCCCAACGACGCGGTTAGAGAGTCCTCACTGGAACAACTTCCTCAACACCGTGTTACAAATGGACTTTACTGCAAGGCTGAAGTTTTTTGTGATTGACTTGTTCATGCTCCCTTCAACAACCTACTATGCACACGGAAACAGAAGTGAAAGAAAACATGTGTGGAGAACAACACGATACATCCATTAATCATATATTAAATCTATCCGATCATTCAAAAACCACATGCATTATATCAGTCTTTTGGGAAGTCAAACAGGGTAATTAATAAGACACATAGAGATGTTAGGTTGTACGAATGTAGGAATATATTTCTACACGATACTACCCATTTTTAGATAAAGAGTCTTTAATAAAAGAGTTAAAACATCCACTAGCAATAAAAGTAAAGATATTAAAAATACATCATGTTACTCAAATTATGAGCATATCCTGAGCTCATCATAGGGTTCAAATCACAAACACCTAGATTTTTGTGTGGGCTCGCTACTAGAGGAGAAAGATGGCCTGATGATCATACATAGCAAGCAAGTGTCACATTGATTCTTTGTGAGGTATAGGTCATTAAAGAAACCTGATCAATTTGTGATCACCAGGATTAAGACTTTCCAGTATCGACTTTAAGAAGAAATATTGGGATCTAGGAATTTGCCTCCAAGCTTCAGAAAGAGAAAATTAGAACGAAAGAAAAGATAGGGAACCCGGTTCAAGAGAGATTAACAAATTTCAAAACAAACTCTCTGGTTTCCAAGTTTTGAATAAGGAAAAGAAAAGGAAACAAAATTAAAATACCGAACTCAGATAGAAAAATATTT
This sequence comes from Sequoia sempervirens, assembly GCA_007258455.2. NCBI lineage: Eukaryota > Viridiplantae > Streptophyta > Pinopsida > Cupressales > Cupressaceae > Sequoia > Sequoia sempervirens. The sequence continues at coordinate 18,205 of VDFB02108156.1, forward strand.
TATTGGGATTGATGACTCCGGTCAATGAATTATTGAGCGCAGCTAGGGCCAAGTGAAGATACAATTCTCTTTGTTGCAAATGTAGGACTCTGGGATTCCATTTTTTTGAAATATATTAAAATTTTATAAAAAGACCAAAACACCGAATTTGAAATAGAAAAAAATGAATAAAACAAAGACCAATCAAAATTGAAAATGAGACTTGTAGCAACCAACCAAACTATAGAAGGATGCCAAAGCAAACAAAAGAAAAAGGGAGTAGAAGGAAAGAACCCGTCCACATTTTTCCAAGGGGAAAAATGGGGCGTGTTGTGAGATCACACAACATTATGCGAGGAATTTTGTATGAATTCTTTCATGCTATCTTTATCTTTGCCTAATATTTCTATCTCATGTGGACATTCATTAGGAGGTGAAGACTCATGAATATTTTTAATTGCATTAGGATCATCACCAAACACATAACTTGAAACATCAACCAAATATCTTAAAGACATTCATAGTTTACCAAAACACATGTCCATGATGAAACCTTTCTTTGAATATGAAATGAATAGATATTTAATGTAAATTTCATATCAAAATATGATAATTAACTAATTTTAAGATGCAAAAACCTAAAAAATCATTACTTTTGAATGTCAATTTTGATGTTAAATAATGTACTCTCATTCACCAATTGAACCAAATATAAAAAACTATAGAAATATGTACCTTTTAAACTAAAATAGAGATATGAAAGTACAGGAGAATATAGTAGACAAAGATAAATAAATGCACAATTTTTTTGAAAATCACTTATCTAAGGACAGGTCCACCCAAGGGAAAATGTGTCTTTGCACAAGAATTTGGAAAATTTAAGTATAAGTGTTTGATCATGATATTTAAGCTCACTATTCCTAACTACAAATAGATTCTTTAGTGATAGTTTTTCTAGAATTTTTATTAAACATAAATTCAATTTGTATGAAAATGTGTGAACAAAACGATAATTTTTCAATGCAATTTTGATTGTAATTTTGATCTAAATGATGGAAGCACACCTTAATGCAAGCTATTATGTAGAATGTATGCAATATTTTTAGATTTTTAATGATTTTGAATAATACAAATATGCATTATTTAACCCGAAATGAACAAGATAACACAAAATATAGGTCTAGGATTTCAAGGATCTCCAAATCAGAAAAGTATGATGTAAAAATGTCAGGTTCACCAAAATGAAATGTGTAGAAAACAAATACCTACAAGGTTTTTAATGGTTGGATTATTTATAAAACCTTAGGGATCTTAATAGGTGTCTTTCCCCACAAATTTCATTAGCAAAGAGATCAAAAGGTGTAAATATTGACTTTCAACCTCAATGGTGAGCCAATCAAACCTAGATCTCAATCCTTAATATAATAGGAAAGATCTAAAACTAAATTTAAATGATTTGAAACATTTAAAATAAATGAATAATAAGACCTAATACTAAAAATGTAGAGTCTCAAAAATATAGAGATTGTTACAAAACTTTGTAGATAGATTTATGAAGGATTTGAACACATGTACCTGTCACCAAAAAAATGTTTTGAGGAGTGCAAAGGGACTCATTCACCCCTAAGTGAATGGGTCTCAGTCTAGGGCTCCAAAATCACTTTTGACAGATCTCTAATGTGGATCTTGGTTTCAGTTTGACACAAGTCCCACTGTCAAAAATTTAGAAATAAATTATGTAACTTATTTTTGTGGCTTGACAACAATGATGACAACTTATGTAACAATGCAATTTTTTTCCTTCAAGATATCTTTAATTCTTCATTAACATGTGATATGCACATACACAAAGAGGAAAAATTAGTTTATTTTGTATGGGTGTTTTCCTTGGTCAAACCCTAAGTTCGATAATTAAACTATGATAGAAAGATAATGGAAAAGGAGAAGGTAATCATGAATGGACAATGATTGCTACAACTCATCACCCTTCAATGGCTTCCCTTAAAGAACTAAAGTCAAACACATCACTCTAAGAAACTTGATCTTTCTTTTCTTGATGGATTTGGATACTTGAAATGTTTGGATGCTTTGGATCAACAATGCATATTAGCCTTCACAAGATGACATGAACACACATAAACTTGAACATGATGTTAGGATATTTATTGTTGCAACAAAGGACTTATTAATTTACTCTTGAATGCTCTTGACAATAATATTTTCTCTTGAAATTTTCCTTAGTGCTAGATCATGAAGTGTATTCTTTCTAGTTGTTAGATTTCACATGATAAAAAGACTATGTATTTATAAGATTTTATCTAATTTCTCAAAAATTAGATTCCAAAAATTGAAAATTGCAATTTGAATTTGAATCATTAAAATACCATCAAAAACATATTTTGAAATGGGTCTTGGCACAAGAAAGGGGACCAATTCACCCATGGGTGAATGGGTCCTAGTTTATAAGTCCAAGACACATAAATTCCATGGTGATTTAATTATTGATTTCATTTATTAAGTGTTGGTTCTCCTTTTGGAAAACAAGAAAAATGAGGCTTTAGAATGCATAATTTGGAAAATTAGAAGCTTAATTAGGTCCAATAAACTAAGGGACCCAAACATAGTGTGAAATTGTAAAGGTATATAATTTCCTACATTGCACAACCTAGAAAAGCTTCACTAGAAGTGAAAATAGTCTCTAATTCACCTATCACAAGCACACCACATATGATGCCTTAAGTTAGAAATCCTTCAATTTAATATAAGAGAATCCCATACACACAACATATAAAGAATAAAAGAGTTGGAGAAGAACTCCCTACCAACTAGACATACAAGGATGCTACCAATGTTAAAATTTATCACTTAAAATGTAAAGGAAAAGTACCTAAACATCCAAAAATGTAAGCAGTAGATGCCCTATACAAATGGAAAGCAATAAAAAGTTAATTCGAATATCTCAAAAAGAGAAAATTTAGAAAGCTAATATGAAATATACTTCAACAAATAAAGTAAAAGGTACAAAAGAATAAGAAGAAGCAATAATAGTGAAGTAATAGTTGGGTATAGAGAAAATACCTCTAAAAAAATGAAGAGGAACCTTGAAGGAGGAAATTGCCAAAATAGAAATATAACAATGAAAAAATGGAGGGCCTACTACAAATGAGTAGGAAGAAAATGAATGGTGAAACATGTCAACCAAGGAAATATATAATATCTAAAAGGAAATGTACAATAGTACAAACAATAAAAAGAATAAAAGAATACCTGAAGAAACAATAGAGGATGAATAGGTAGGAATAGAGTATCCACCTCCAAAGATATTAAAAGGATCCTTGAAGGAGGAAATTACTACAATATAAGGCACCAAGTAGAAAGAAAGAAGGAAGAAAAGCAAGAGGAAATAAACTTAATGGATGCCACAAAACTATATATGCCACTATTCATCCTAAGTATCCTTATTACAATAGTAAAAATGTATCCTTTTGTAGGAGTACAAAACAAGTGGATGACCAAAAAACTATGTTAGAATAATTGGCGAAGATCTTTCAAGTAGAAAAGAGAAGTAATAATAGTAGAAGAAGAAATAAGGAAGAAAGCCGTAGTTAAATTTTTTGTAGAATTGTTAGTTGGAATGAACGAATTATGAAAATATCTATAACAACAAGAACTAATGTTAAAAAATAGAATATGCACACTCTTATTACCAAAAGTTGAAGTAGCTAGAAAGGATTAAGTAAGAAATTATAAAGGCTACCCAGAAAGTCCTCACCATAATACTACATGAAGAGGAGGAGACACTAAAAAAAATAAGAATAGGATAAAAAATAGGAGGAAAAATAACAGACTAATGCACAAACCCAACAATAGTTAGAATAACAAGAGCCTCCCTCGCTTTATAAACTTTCACAGTCCACTCCTACCTCTCCACCATCTAATTCAACAGAGGAAATTAAAAAAAAAAATTGCAAAACAATTTTTTTTGTTGCTTACAATACCTCCTCTTACATGGTAGTTTCTAGTTACAAACTTGGCCTAGATATTTCTACTATAAAAAATTTAAATGGGGAAATATTACAAACATCTTGAAGATAAGATCTATGAAAGAAATATATAATTATAATTATAATTATAATTATAATTTAAACAATCATCATCATCACAACAATTAACACAATTTAATCATGATTTAAAAAAGGAAGAATTATTAGGAGTAGAAAATAAAAGAAAAAAAATTAGTGTAAAATATTAAGAAACATGTGAATGAGATAAACAAGAAATGTGTGAAAAAACATACCTAATTAGAAACAAAAATTAGTAAAATATAAGCCATAATAAACATTATCAATCTATTATATTTTTTTTATTGATTTTTCCAACAACTACAAAAACCTTGAGGATACAAATATATAACATTGACCATAAACTACTACAAGATTTTTCTACATGATCCAATTAAGGACCTACTTAGAAATAAAAAAACACAATTAAAAAGATGGAATAATCATTACCAACAAATTCAAGATCAAAGAGAAACCTTGATAAGGAAGGCTAAATGCTACAAGAAGTGTTAAACCTTGGGATTGCACATATCATTGGGTTACTGACTTGAGCATAAAAAATAGTCAAATCTCTTAGATACCATCCACTAGCCTAGAAGGATAATTAGATATCATCCACTAGCCTAGAAGGATAAAGCACTATGACAAAAGTTAAGGGATAGATACAACTACTACTGTGGGCTTAATAACAATGGGAAGCTACCTATGCTCAGCATAAAGGAAATTGTGAATAAAAAGTTTCCTTAACAGGCATAAATTTTTTTTAGCATAATTAAAAAAATTGGAATGTCAAATTTTTTAAGTTTTGTATTAGGGTAGAGCCAAGATGTTTTGAGGATAAAACATCATTTCAAAGTAGGATGAAAGCAAGATAGAGTCTAAGTTACAATAGATTTTTCCCATGTAAAGGAAATGTGACACAACTAGCCTACCATGAACACACCAAGAGTGTACAATATCTACAAATAACACTCTTTCATATAATTGTATAATATGTGAATATATAAGAGAGAAAAAGAGAAAACTAGTGAAAAAGAAGAAAAAATAGATAGATGAATCATATATCAAATAATACAATAGAAAGTAATAGAATGAGAATATAATAGAAAGAGGATTGAGATATATTGAATATTACATCCAACATGACTATATGATAATAATGAATGTAACTCATATATAATGAGTTATGTGATGTAGGTAAATGTGAATAATAGTAAATTATCAATTTTACATATATTTCTCTATTGCAATCATATTTGTAAGTCACTGTACATGTCATCGCTTTTGCTCTTATTGTTAATTATAGGGTATAAATACAAATATCAAGAGACTTAAGCCTAGATCATCAATCTGTGCCCATGCTTTCAAAAATATCGAGTTAGAGACATCACCTAGGACCCTTGTAAAATTAGAAGTATTACCACATATATACTTCTAAAGATGAAACATAAATAGAAAAATGAGTGTTTAGTGAATTACAAATATAATAAAAATGAAAACCCTGGCTATTATAAATTGAAAAAACTACTGTAATTTGTTTTATGAATGGATGGATAAACTAATATTTCTTCTATTGATTACTCAGTTTTTTACCCTATTTTGGCAATTATTTTTCTAATCTGAATGGTCAACAACTTTTTCCATGAGCTCCCACTATTCTTTTTGTTTTGCTTGTCCAAAATTCATTGCTACTCCCAAACAAGGGCACATTTCGTATGAAGAATGACCTAATCTCTTTCTTTCACTAACTTTTTCTTTTAGAGTTGTAGATTTATTTTACCCAAATCACCAAATGATGATTGCAGATTGGTCATAAGAAGTAATAGCTCTGAATTCTTGTTGGGCCATTTTCCCCGGGAAACACTAATGTTCAATACTTTGTCATTTGCTTCGACTAATCATTAGCAGAAACAATGAAGAAAATTTAAACACTAAACACTTTTTCAATAAAATGTCTATAGAAATAATAATACCAACTAAAAAAAATATCACGCGACCCATATGATAGTTCGAAGTAAGAAAGATTTCAAGCAGGACAAGCAAAAATTTAAGTTTCTATAGAGAACAACATCATCAAGATTATCTTCTGCTATTGAAACTTAGCCGACTGCTACAAAAGCATATTGCGAAAGAAATGAAATCATGAAGCTGTACAAATTACTTATGAACTTTCTATTAAAGAGGCTCCAATTATTAAAATAAAACCAAATCTTCATGAAAATGAAATTTGCGATACTACTGAAGTGACTTGCACGTGGTTGATGAAGTAAAATCATGTTATTCCTATTGGTTTTAGAAAGAGAATCCACTTGCAGTATAACAAAATTGCATGAACTAACATTCGAGAAAGACACGGTGTCTTTTACAAAATGCAGAACAGAAACAGGGGCAACACGTTGCTATAGAAATGACAATCTTTTATCCATTAAAAAACATTACAACAGGTATTACACTTCTGATTAAGTTCTTTCACCATATGCTAACAAACCATTTATCCTGAAACCCACATTTACAGATATATTTGCGCACAGTAAACTGAAAAGATAAAACTACTACACTTGCATTGCATTATAGTATTTAATTGATCAGAAGTAGTGCTATAGAGCTGAAAAATATGACCAGTTCAATGATACTTTTAAAGGAACAACCTTGTTGCTGACAACATCTAGATAGCCTCTGTACAATGAAAAGAGGACAACAAATATATTAACTGTCAATCATACTTGGACGGTAGAGAATACGTGTCTTCATCAAACTATTGTGTTGGCATTAAGCATTAGTGCCTTCAATCTCCCCCTTAATGCTTAGCAAACACCCAATCATTTTCCTTAATCTTACAAAACTTTCTTTCGAAATTACTTTAATGGTCAGTATATCAACAATCTGATCACTAGTTTTGCAAAGTTTTAATTCAATCTGTCCCTCAGCCACAAGATTCCTAGCAAAATAATATCTGATATCAATGTGCTTTGTTCTATTGTGAAAGACAGGAATTTTAGTGATGGCGATTGTTGAGTTATTGTCACAGTATTCCAAACAAAATAATATCTGATATCAATGTGCTTTGTTCTATTGTGAAAGACAAGAATTTTAGTGATGATGATTGTTGAGTTATTGTCACAGTATATAATAGTTGGCATAGTTTGTTTCTGTTTTAAGTCTTAAAATTATTCTCATCCATACAGCAATGTACTTAGCTTCAGTTAAGGATAAATAAGAGACTGAAGACTACTTTTTTGAAGATCAAGAAATGACACTTGAACCCAAAGAAAATTTATAACTTGAAGTGCTTTTTTTGTCATCTGTAGAACCAGCCCAATCACTTTATGTAAATCCAATTAAACAAAAATCATCTACAGGAGCACACCAAATGCCAAAATTACTTATGCCTCAACATATCTTAAAACTCTTTTCATTGCACAAAAAAACATCTTACTTGGATTTTCCATGAACCTTGAAAGCATATACTAACAACAAACATGATATTTAGTCTAGTAGTTGTTAAATACATAAGGCTACGAACTAGACTCATGTACAATGTTGCATCTACTTTTTTAAAACCATCATTTTTAATCAATTTTTCATTCATGTTCAAAGGTGTATTCATCGGTTTGCAATTCTTCATCTTGAACTTATCAAGTAAATCATTGACATATTTACCTTGTGAAATGAAAATACTATCAGTTTATTGTCTAACCTCTATCCCAAGGAAATAATGCATTAAACCCAAATCTATCCTTTCAAATTTAGTCTTCATTACATTTCTAAACTTATCCATTAACTCTTCACTATTTCGTGTGTATGTTTAATCATCTACATATATACATATGATAAGTAAATCACTCGTATTATGATGTTTCACATATAATGTTGGTTCACTTTCGCTCTTTCTGAAACCATTTTTTTCAAAATAATTATCTATCATACCGTACTAGGCTCTAGGAACTTGCTTGAGCCCATAAAGCGCCTTTCTCAACCTATAGACCCTTTGTTCTTGTCCTGTAACTTCATAACCAATTGCTTATTCTACAAACACTTCTTCATTCATATAACCATTCAAGAAAGTTGATTTAACATCAAATTGATAGACTTTCCACCTATGTTGGGGTACCAATGATAAAATTGTTCTGATGGTGTCTAATCTAACAACTAGAGAATAGGTTTCAGTGTAATCAATACCTGGCTACTAAGAAAAACTCTTTGCCACCAATCTTGCTTTATCCTTTCAATAGATCCATCAACTTTATATTTAGTTTTATAGATCCATTTCAACCCAATAACATCTTTTTCAGGTGGAAGATCAACTAGTTCCCATGTTTCACTTTTTTCAATTGAAGCAATTTCTTCATTAATGGCTTGAATCCATACTTCTTGTTTTATTTCATCCTTAAATTTCCTTGGTTCAACTCGAATTTAAGATAATAAAGCAAAATTTATAGCTGCATCAAGCTAGTAGTGCCTTCATAAATTTCATTGAGACTTCTTACCTTCTTTGGAGGACTAAAACTTATACTAAATGGAGAAGGTGGCGAGCTTAATGAAGGTGGTGCAATAGGAATTGAGTCATTGCTTGAACCATGAGAAGATGGTACATCAAGTTCTAAATCAATAACCTTTTTCTTTTCCTTATTCAAATTTCCATTACATTGCCAAGCTTCACTTTCAACAAAGATAACATCTCTACTAACAATTAACTTTTCACTTACCAACTTATATAAGTGATAACCCTTTATCTCCTCACTATAGCCAATGAAAATTCATTTCTCACTTCTTTCATCAAACTTTTTCCCTTTTTGTTTAGCTATATGAGCATAAGTAGTACATCCAAAAGCTCTCAAGTGTGCAACACCATGTTTTCTTCGACACCATGCCTCATAAGGTGTCATATTTTTTCACACTTTTAGTTGGACATCTATTCAAAAAGTAAATAGATGTAGCAACTGATTCAGCCCAAAAAGTATTTAGCAAACCCTTGGCTTTAAGCATGCTTCTAGCCATTTCCACAATGATGTGGTTTTTACGTTCATCAACTCCATTTTATTGAGTGTAACTTGCAGTCAATTACCTTTGAATTCTATTATTTTTGCAGAAATCTTGATGTTCATTAGAGGTGAATTCTCCCCCTCTATCTGAATGTGGCATTTTAATAGGACAACCAATTTGTTTTTCCACATTAGCCTTGAATTCCTAAAATTTTCTAAGACCTTTTGATTTTTCTCTAATGAAGTAAACCCAAATCCTCCTACTAAATTCATCCACAAAGATTAAAAAATATTTATTCTTATTAAGAGACAATGTCTTATTAGTATGCATCAATTCAAGTGGCACTTTTGCTCTCCAAGCTCTCTTTATTGGGAAGGAATCTTGATGTTGTTTGCCAATAGTGCCACCTTCACATGCTTGATCATCATGAGAGATCACTAGTAGTCCTTTTAGTCCTCTAAAATTTAAATGCCCATATCTAATGTGCCATAACAAAGATTAGTCCTTGTAATTAGTTCTAAGGACTGGGTTTCATTGTATGTAAGTCTCAAAGGGAAAATCTTATTCTGCAACATACCGACCTTTGCCACTATTTGATTATTATTATTTTTTTATCAAAAATGACACATTCATTGTTGTCAAATTATATTGTTGAATATCCCTTTTCAACAAATTGTCTTGTGCTCAACAAGTTATGTGCTAACCCAACGACATACAAAACATCAAATATACACCTTTTTTGACCCTGTTTTTCTTTGATTGCAATAGTTCCCTTACCTATAACTTCAACTTCCTTGTCATCACCAAGTCTCACATGTGTTCTAAAAGAATTATGCATATTTACAAAAAAAAAATTGGTTCCTCCCATGTGGCTACTACAGCCACTATCCAAAAGCCATACGTTTTATGAGCCTTCCTTTGTGGCATTGCAAGAAAGAAACAAGTTTGTATCTCATTGTTCTTCTTTTTCTTCTGAAAAATGTGCACAATGTTTATTCTTTTTCCAACAAAAAATATTCATAATGCCCAAACTTTTCACAATAGTGGCATTGTACGTGTGATTTATCATAACTTGGATTTTCTTTATTGAGCATCACTTGAGTTTCTTCCTTCAAAATAGTTTATACTTTTTTCAATACTACTACCTCTATTGAAATTATTATTTCTCTCTCTTCCCCTAAACTTCCCTATATTCCTATAAGATATCTCTTTTGACCCTTTTTCCTTGAGATATTTATCTTGATTTGGAAGGCCTAATCAACTCATTCTTCAACATACCTATTTAGTCTTTTCTCGTGGGTTTGAAGAGACCCCATAAGGTTATTTACAGGGAGAAGAATTATAAATTTTTACTCTTCAATAGCTACTCCAACAAGATCAAATCTAGGAAGACTTTTTCCACAATTTTTTTATCAGCCAAAACTTCTCCATAGGACCTAATTTGATTAACCAAACTCATAACGAGTGAAAAACTCTTGAATAAGTTTAGACTCTTTCATAATCAGATGTTTAAAGTCTCTTATGAGCATCTAAAATTATATTGTTTTCACTTTGTTTGTCCTCTAATAGGCATTTTGCAACAAATACCAAGCTTGTTTTGGTTTTGTAGTTGCAACATTCTACAGAAAATTGACTCATGTACAGCTTGTTGAATAATAACCAAGGCTTTTGAGTCTTTCTTCCCGCTTTCTTTCAATTGATCTCTTTGTGCCTGAGTTAAGACTGCAAGTACTTGAGCATCTACAAGCTCTATAAACCCTTATTCTACTAACTCCCACAAATCTTGGGATATGAATAAGGTTTTCATTTGTATACTCCAGAAATCATAATTTTTCCTTTAAACACAACCATTTTAGGCTGGGTTAAACTTGAACCATTGACTGCCATATTTCTTTCTAAGACTCCAATTCTCTCCAACTCTCCACAGATTTTTCCATTTCTCTGCTGAAAATAAACCCACCTAACTTTGTTGGTAGCTCTTAAAACACACAGAATTTCTAACTTCCTAATGCACTTGTTGGTTTTAGGAGGAGACTCCACGTGCAATATAACAAAATTTCAAGAACAAACATTCCAAAAAATTACAGTGGGTTTTACAAAACACATAACAAGGGTAACACATTGCTATAGAAATGACAATATTTTATCCAATAAAAAGCATTACAACAGCTATTACACTGCTCTCATTGAGTTTTCTAACAATATGGTAACAAACCATTTATGCTGAAACCCACATTTACCAGATACATTTACACAGTAAACTGAAAAGATAAAACTACTACACTTACTGTTAGGAAGTTAAGATTATCTAGAACTATCCAAAGATGTTAGGAAGATGAGACTTTCTAGAGTCTTCCATAGAACAGTCCATATTTTGAGTAGAACATTCAAGATGTAGAATATTCTAGAAAAGAGGAGTTTCCAGATTTTGTATTGCATCTATAAATATGTATTGTGCACAAGCAAACAAAGCAGTTTTTAGAAGGCATGTTAGAAAGCATTGGATGGTTGTAAGCAAGTCTAATTAATATATTATTGTTTTTTCAAATACATATTTCTACTTATGCTCTATTTTGCCCTGTTTTATCTTATTTGCAGTAGCTATTACAGTGATTTTTTATAGTGTTTTGGGCCTGTTTTTACATGGTATCAGAGCCAAATTCAGTTGGAGATTCATCTAGAGGTTCAGCTAGAAATATTGCTGGAGGGTTTTGTTGCAGGAAAATATATTGCTGAAAATGGTTTGTTTGCAGGGCTGATATATTATTGGAGTGATATTTGGTTGTAGGGCTGTTATATTGTTGGAGTATTGCTAGATTTGTTTGAAGACTAGTTTTTTTGCTAACATGGGTACTTCAAATGAAGTTTTTCCTATCTTTAATGGAAGTGGTTTTGCAGATTGGAAGATTGCAGTCAAGAATGCTTTGAGAGAAAAAACTTTATGGAGAATAGTGAATAAAGAAATTGGAGAACCCCAAAATGATAGAGAAAAAGAGTTGTGGAAATGCAAGTTGGAGCAAGCTAGAGGTATTTTTGGTCAAGCTTTGAGCCCCAATTTGAATAGAAGATTTGTTGATGTCGATAATCCAATAGAGCTGTGGGAGAATTTAGAAAAATATTATAAAGATGCAGACAATGCTAGCATGTTTAGTATAGAAGAAAAAATGATGAATTTAGATCCATCTGATTTTGAAAAAATGTCTGATTACTGCAATGAAGTTACTTTTTTAAATGCTCAGCTAAAAAAAATAGGTGTTGAATATGCAAAAAAGGATTTTTAGTTGATTGCAATGGTTGAAAGTAAGCTTCCCTAGCCATATAAGGTATTTAAGGAATCAAGGAAAAGGGTTCTTCAACTAAATCCCAATACCCCCCAGCAAACTTTTGATCAATTTTGCAAGTTTGTTTTAGATGAAGAAGTTCAGCCTATTAAAGAATGACATATTAAGAAGAATCATGCATATACAGCCAAAAGTAAATTTTTTAGAAATGATGGAAAGAAGAATTGGAAAGGAAATAATAAATTTCAAAATAATGAAGGGTCTAACCATTTTTCTAGAAATGATGGCGCAGAAAAGCAAGCTGGAAGAAAGGCCATTATTTGCAAGTATTGTGGGAGTGAAAATCACATGCAGAGATTTTGTTTGAAGAAGAGGGACAATGAAAGGCAGCAATATAAGCCCAAGCAAGAAAGGTTTAATGATGGCAAGATGGATAAAAATAGCTTTTTGGATGTGTCCTTTCAAAAACAAGGAAAAGGTAAATCCATTGTTCAAGGGGGTTACTTTACTTCAGATTTTAATAAAGAATGGATTCTAGATTTAGGAGCACCTTATCACATGACTGGAGATAGATCTTTATTTGTTGATTTCAATGAAGAAATGAATTTAGATCAAGAAATAACTATTGGTAATAAAATGAAGCTTCCAGTTTTAGGAATAGGAATTGTTAATGTGACAAATGGGACTTTGAAAAATGTTCTATTGGTAAAAGGATTAGGAGTAAATCTTATTTCAGTATATAAATTTTTTCAAGCTAGATATGAGTTTGTTGTCAATGTTGATCAAGTTATTGTTAGAGATAGAAAAGACCCAAACAATATAATTGCTATTGGTAGAGTTGATCATGAAGAGAGTCTATTTAAATTGTCGGGTTTGTTGATGATAAATACACGCACTCTCATGCTTTTATTGCTCAAATTGATTATATGTCAAAACTTTGGCATGCTATACTTGGACATATAAATTATAGAAAATTACAAGACATGATTAGAATGGATATGGTTAGAGGATTAACACAAATTTCAGCTTCTGAAGGTGTTTGTGAAGGATGTGTGCTAGGGAAACATCACAAAGAACCTTTTGATTCAGGTAAAGCATGGAGAGCTAATCATCCACTGCAACTCATTCATAGTGACTTATGTGAACTAGGTTATACTTCACTTTCAGGTGCCAAGTACCTTCTCACTTTTATTGATGATTATAGCAGGAGAGTATGGGTTTATTTTCTTGAAAGAAAAAATGAAATATTTGAAGTTTTTCAGAAGTTTAAGGCATTAGTTGAAAATCAAAGTGGGAAAAGAATTAAATGCTTAAGAATAGATAATGGGGGTGAATATTGCAATTATGCATTTGAATCATTATATGAAAGTTGTGGTATTAAAGTGCAAAGAACAACTCCTCATACCCCTCAACAAAATGGGGTGGTTGAACGAATGAATAGAACTCTTTTACAGATGGCTCATTGTATGTTGCATTTTAAAAGTTTGGATAATAAATTTTGTGGTTTGGTTGTCTCTTGTGCTACACATATTTTGAATAGAATTCCTACTAATGCCCTCAAATATGTTACTCCTGAAGAAGCATGGAGTGGAAAAAACGCCGATGTTGGATATTTTAAAGTATATGGGTTTATTGCTTGGGCACACATTCTTGATGAAAAGAGAGAAATTTAGAACCAAAAAGTCATAAGTGTTTGTTTATGGGTTATAGCGAAGATTCAAAGGGTTACAGGTTATATGATTTGACAACAAACAAGGTATTTGTTAGTAGAGATGTAAAATCTAATGAAGAATCACAATTTATACCCACTTCTCATTCTACAACAGCAAATGCTTCCAACCTTTCAGATATTTTCCAAGGAAATATTGATGAGGATGAGTTGTGCACTTCTACAAATGATGAAAATATCATTGAAAATGAAACAGCTAATGTTTTTGACCAGCCATTTTCTACAGGTAGTGACGATGAAGAAGAAGGTTTTTCAACTGGAAAAAGGACAAGGAGCATTGAAGATATATATGGGCAAGGATCAGAACTTCAAGGAAGAAATGGTAGTGCTTTTATGGCCAAAGTATTACAGATTGATGATCCAATTTCATATGAGCAAGCTAGAGGGAAGAAAAAATGGGAGCAACCTATGAAAGAAGAATATGGTGGTGATTTAAATGACCAAAAATCTATTGGAAGCTTTGATTTTCATATTGGGTCAAGTCCAATTATATGGAGCAACAAAAAGAAAATTACTACATCATTGTCTTCTTGTGGAGCAGAATATAGAGCAGCAAAAGACTTAGAAAAGGAAGCAATTTGGATTCGAAAGGTGAACATTAAGGGGGGATAGTGTTATAATGTTCCCCTCTCCTTTGTATCTTTTTTCCCTTTTTTGTAAAATCTTTGTAATATTCTATCCAATCTTAAGGGGGGATGTTAGGAAGTTAAGATTGTCTAGCACTATCCAAAGATGTTAGGAAGATGAGACTTTCTAGAGTCTTCAATAGAACAGTCTATATTTTGAGTAGAACATTCAAGATGTAGAATATTTTAGAAAAGAGGAGTTTCCAGATTTTGTATTGCATCTATAAATATGTATTGTGCACAAGCAAACAAAGCATTTTTTAGAAGGCATGTTAGAAAGCATTGGATGCCTGTAAGCAATTCTGATTAATACATTATTGTTTTTTCAAATACATATTTCTGGTTATGCTCTATTTTGTCCTATTTTATCTTATTTGCAGTAGCTGTTACAATGATTTTTATAGTGTTTTGGGCCTATTTTTACACTTACATTGTATTACAGTATTTAATTGGTCAGAAGTAGTGCTATTGAGCTAAAAAATCTGACAAGTGCAGTGATACTTTTAAAGAAACAACCTTGTTGCTGGAAAAATCTAGACAACCTTTGTACATAAGACCTACATAGACGGGAACCACAGCAAAGCAATACAAAAAACATAATGTATATTGAAAAATGTAAAAAAGCCCTTTCCTATGTGCAACTAAGCAGACCTTTACAGATGTCAAAAATGTTTAAAAACCAGTGTATTTACATCCCTTATATACATTAAACATTTGGATGAAAAGAGGACAACAAAAATATTAACTGCAAGCCATACTTGAAAGATGGAGAATGCAACGTGTCTTCATCAAAATTTTGTGTTCACATTAAGCATTAGTGCTTTCAATTCCAGAAGTCAGTTTGTGTAGCTTCCGAACATGGCTAATCATTACAAGAAATACACTATCTATCTCTAATGCTACCGAAGTTAATAGGAATATTTTTTGAACATCCACTTACCTACGATAGATTATTTAACAATCAACGTGGGCTAGCCTAGTTTATTTAAGAAGAATCAAGCAGAATCAACTTTTTAAAATATATTGTAGAGAGTCAATCCTTGTAGCAGTGCATGCAATAAGAATACACACATTTTGATCATTTCCATTGATTTCATATATAGATATCATATAGTGCAAAATCTAAAGCTCTTAAAAATGTTGAATGATTGTAATCTAACATTAAATATGCGCTATATAAATACTAACACTTGCACCTCAACAAGGTGCAATGGTTATGCTGATAGAAGGTTATATTTAAGGCAATGGGTTGGATGGTAGAGAGGGGAAAATCACATGGGAAAAGTGCAAATAGTTTATTTTGAAGACCTTGTATGCATTACAAAAGTCAAGTTGGTGAGGGGGTGCGAGTAGGGGTAAGTATGAACACATGGAACTTAATTTGAAGCGGTATGATATGGTAAATGGGTGAACAACATGATCTATTATGTACAATTGGGGAAGGCCTCCAACATTTAAGGTCGATTGGACCAAGTACAGTTGTTGGCAGTCAATGATATAGGAAAATTGTTTTATGACAAGTAAAAATATATTTTAATAATTTTGTAAAGAAACTATTTTGAGGGAGACCAAAACCGCAAACGAGAGGGGCCGGCTATGGACAATACTATTGTTGGTGGCTGACAGTGCGGGGCTATGCTATATGGCATTTGTGTTCAAGGGTTGCATAGGAAAAGCAAGGGAATGGTTAGATGTGATCATAATTTGTTGACATGCACAATGATTGCTACATATTTCAATTTATCATACTACTATTAGTTGAAACCATCCTTTTCCAATATAATTACAAAAGTACCATAAGAACATGAATATGTTGGAGTTGTTGATGACATCAATGCCCTTGAGCGAAATGTGTGCTTAAGCCTTGATCTTGTGTCCTTGTAGCTGATTTTGTCACGATCTATAGCAAATGTCTATAAAAGGGAAATTTGTATAAGAGGAAGTGATGATCTGACAATATTTCAGAGAGATATGAGGGAGAAAGGGATAAGAGTTGTGTACCCTCACTTTTTAGAGACAATTGTTGTAGTCGAGAATGTTAATGTCATTTTATTTCAACCAAGTTTTAATCTGGTATGTCTCCTCTATTTGAGGGTCTATCCATAGTTTTGAAGCTGATGAGGTGTTAATCACCTTGCCATTAAATTTAGAGACATGCCCATATCTAATAGCGAGAATTGTTGATTCATGCATAAGGTATTTCTCGTGGAGCTGTGCACCCTACTTCTCAGCTGATGATCCCCATAAAGTAACATCTATAGTTGTGTTTGTCATGTCAAAGATCATTAAATTCCATCTTGCAACCTCTATCCCATCTCTTCTCCTGATTATGGAGCATGGATGTATGCAATTGACAATTCCAATAGCATCAACATTCAAACTATTTATTTTGCTTACTAATGCATTGAGAGGTGTGAAAGAGTAGTGGTCTTTTGGGATGGAAGCATCATCTTCACAAAGGGTAACCCTTGAGTCAAGAAAAAGCAAGATTTCCAACCCACTATTAAGCTTGTTATAGAATCTATTAACAAGCCAGATCAATCCTCTAGAGAATGTGTATGTAGCTTATGTGATGATTTTATTGGAGTGGATGTGAGTTGCTTCATTGAAGCATGTCACATGTGTCTCAGTTCTTGCACAATCTATGATATCGAAGGTAAAGAGGTGGCCACTTCCTTTCTTCATGTTATAGCTGCATATTTTAGACTTCATAGCACACGACCTTTGACATGAGGTTCCAAAGCCACATTTCCTTCATGCATCAATCTAATTGCATCTGGAGTCAATAAGCTTTCCATTGTGCGAGTCAATGAAAGAAGCTTGCAAAAGTGTATTGGATGTAAGGCGTTGTGCGAAGAAGTAAAAAAAATAGCCTTTCCATGAAACAATAGCAAATAATTGCTAGATATAGTCGAGCAGGTGAAAGATGATCCCAACAACAAAATTTAGATGGGTGCAAGGAGCTCCACACCTAGAACAATTAATTTTTGCACACTTTCTATTACCATCCACCCCATTCTATGGATTGAGCAAAGGAAAAATAGATACTCTCTATGCGATTCATTATTAGCTAAACTCATTTTTTGACAATCATGTACATGACATATATATATAGTTTTGGACTATAATAGCTCAAGCATGCATGTGTGTACTTGAGTTAGAATAGATATAAGATACATGAAGTCAAGCATACACAAAATTCACACTTAGAAACATCGAGTCAACTATCATATTGTTTGATGTATCTTTACAATGGAAAGCACCAAAGGACAAAGCAATAGATAGGGGGAAGGAGCTGTACATTTTTCTTACCATAGTATATCTTATGAAAATGTATACAAGGTTTAACTATTTGGTGCATTAGCAAAAAATAAGGGGTCAGATGATTAGCAATCGGTGTCTACATTCTATATCAAGAGGGAAGCCATGTTCCTCACCTTAAAAAAAATTCATAAGTTGATGTCTCGATTTTGTATCAAAATGGAAACCATTTTCCAAAATAGGACAAAAAATAGGTAGCTATATTACGCAAGCTATTTACAATCTATTGTATGTTAGCTAGGATTTTCAAAAAAGCTTCCTTAATCCTAGTAGCATTGCCCATGCCATACAATGCATCATATTTTAATGCTTGGTGGGAGTCATAGTACGCATCCAAAACAAGAAATGTTGTATAGAATTTTTGGACTGCCTATTGCACCAGCTCGACGTAATCATTTTGCACATGAAATGCTTCATCACATGTCTTTTTAACATCTTCAATAGTGTTATCGCAATCTCGCATAATATTCTCTATGAGGATTGCAATGTTGCTTCGGTACATGCCAGACCAATCAATAGAGTAAGAGCCTGATGGCGAGGGAGGACGAGCATCAACCTTCAATCCTATAATGTCTCCCTCATATGAGCTGCTAGAGATGGTGATAATGTTTGTAGGAGGTTGCAAGTTTTCCATTACTTGGGGAGTTTTGTAATAGGAACACATCTAATTATTTGATAACAAGGAAATCTGCATTTGTATGATTCATAAATAGACAATTAGAAATGGCATGGACTAAAAAATTGTAAAACAGAGCTTCAAGAGGGTATGGGTGCTCTAGACGAAGGATGGCTTGCTCCAAAGGAAACACAATAAGCCAAACTATACCTACAATTAATAAATAGATGTCTTTTTCTCTAGTTTTATTTATCCATGCAACCCTTATTTTTAATTAAATATACATGTTATGAATATGTGAACAAATGGTTTAAGTTTAACATATATCATTTAGCAACCCTTTAAGCATATATTATTAGTTACAACCACTTGACACTTGACACTTATAAATGATATTATAAAATCAATAACCTTATAACCACTTGACACTTGCAAAGTACTACTTGAATATCTGTTACAACTAAGCCTATATTGATACCCTTAATATTACAAAACAATAATTGTTGATGCAAGGTTCAAGACTAAACTTGAAAGATAGGATAAAATGTTATTGTTTTATCTATTGATTATAAATTGAATTCATTTATCTCTTTTTATGACTATATATACTCTATGAAATAATATAAAATTAAATAAATATATGATAATAATAATGAGTATCCATTTCAACTACATAAATTATCCTCTATGAACATCTTTTAATAATTTTTTTTGAAATAGTAAATAAATATATATATTTTTTATAGAATCTATTTCACCTAAAGGAAAAGGCCTAAAATAAAACATAGAATATTTAATTAATTATTTTATATCAATACAAAGATTTTGAATATAATAATAAATTAAATTTTCTTATCTATAATTATATTTTTGAAGGTAAATAAAAGAATAATATCTTCATTTCCTATGAGATCATCTTTGCCCCAGAAGGTAAGACTTTGAGTTTATGCTTGGTAAAAAATCTTAGGGATAGAAGGTGCTAATTAAATAAGTAATACAAAGAGTTTCACATAGGAGTTAATTTAAAATTCTAATGATAATAAATATCTCTTACAACCTAATATATTATTTTCTAGCCTAAAAACCTAATTTTTTTTTTTTTTTTAAAAATAATTTCTCTCTAAAGAAAATATAGCATTTCCTTCTCTTTGTTAGTTCCTTAACACAAACTTTTACTATAATTCATATGTTTTCTTTTTCAAAAAAGCTAAAACAGATAAGAAATATATTCACCTCTCCTCTATTTAAGGAATCTTTAAACATGAATAATTCATGGAGTTGCCTAAAACTAAGTTAGGATCTAAGAGTAACATTTTATCTATCATTTTTTTCACCTCATTACTAACCGTTCCTTTTCACCTCATAGTAACTTTATTTATTCTATTCGGTATTAGAGAAATTGAACATATTACTTTTCAAAAGAAAAAGGGACAGTAATGATGTTGAGAACTAAGGATGAAATTAAAATTAAAGTTAGTATAAATATTGTTAGCAATATCAAATTATTAAAATTAAAATACATTAATAACAATGGATTAAAAAAAAGCACTATAACTACCTGTACGAGAATATTGGTAGCACTATCCATATAGTTTTCTAAATTTAACAGCACTTAAAAACAATAAGTCTTAATAATGGCATCAAATAAGAATTCGTGATGGTAAAAAACAATAAGTAATAGTGATTTGAATGAAAGGACTAGTATTACTAATTAGTGATAGGAAATAATAAAGTTAAAAATTTAAACAATGAAATATCTAGTTAGTTTGTTCTTTATTGTCAACCATAATTCTATAGTGAAAGCAAAAAGCTAGTATTGAAAGCTACATAGAGTAACTTTTGGTTCCCCTAGTTGAGTTGCTGCTACCTCTATAAATGCAGAAATGGGACGTGATTGTGCAAGATTGTAGAGACTGTAGAAAACAATATGGAAAATATCAAATATTTTAACAAACAAGACATTGATGGAAGATAAATATGATGCTGCTTATGACAAAAAAAAATTGCTCATACAGGGGCTTGCATTGATACCATTGTGCAAGATTGTAGAGACTGTAGAAAACAATATGGAAAATATCAAATATTTTAACAAACAAGACATTGATGGAAGATAAATATGATGTTGCTTATGACAAAAAAATTGCTCATACATGAGTGTGCATTGATACCATCGCAGATAGCAGGATATACTCTGGCAGTATATTGAAGGGAAGGGAAAAAAATTACACGGATTGACATAATAAATAAGTTACAATGTTAGGGTATGTGCAGGATTAAGTGGCAAAAAATTCAGAAAAATCAAATTTAAGCAACTTGATGTAAAAATTTGAATAAGTTATCTATATTATTTCAAAAATATGTAATAATAGAATCTGTAGCAAATTGAATGTAGTTTCTAAAATACTAGGTATACTTTTTTATAAAAAAAAATTATTTGGTGAAAATTTAAAATTTCAATACAGTAGTACTTAAATTTCAAACAAAAAAAGAAGTAGGTGTCTTTCTGACCACCCTAACCACAATAAAATGATGATATTTTCTTATAATATTTTAGATATAAATAGAGAAGTCATGTCCCAATGTGATGCATATTTTTTTGTAATTTTTTTCTAAGTAAATAATTAATTATGAATTTTTTATTACAAGTTTTAAAAAATGTAAAAAATCATATATCTAACCACCTTAACTTGGTAAAAACTTCATGAAATTCAATTTTTATTTTTTTAATCATATAGTATGTGAAGCATAGAATGTGACACATGTTTCGGATTCAAAAATGTAATACCATTTGAAAGCTATAGATTTTTTCAATTAGCCTATCAATTAGGACTTTAGTTGTAATTCAAATAGAAAATGAATAATAATTATTTATTAAATTCAAAGTAAAGCAATTTATATTGGTGGAAAGCTTAGAATCTCCTTTAAAAACCCTTTTCGTTTCATTAATTTTGGGTAATAAAAAAGTCATAAGCCACATACCCTACACATACCCATCATATCGCCACTTTTTGGCCCATCATGATCCTGCACATATCTGTTAAGGAAAAACATTTTCAGAAAGAAATCAAGCTAAGGTAGAATATGCCTTCTGTTAATTAAAAATCTTGACAACAAAAGACCCAACAAACTCTAAGCACAATAAAAAGTACATTGCATAAGAAAATGTCTATCCATAGCCCTGGATAGACATTTCCTATGACAAAAAATATCGTCCAAATGAAGGGATTACTGCTATCCTAATAGCCACCTACCCTAACAAACAATCTTCTAAGATCGACGGTCCACTAAACACCATCAAATGATTCAATGGACCATAAATAGTTGAAGGATTCCATTCATTCTGGAAAATAATCAGCCGCCATTCCCCATAAGTAGTTTTGCTCTGTAACCACGAGCAATCTTGCAAACCAACATCCTATATACATCACAAAGTAACGAAAAAATTCAAAGCCTAAACTGCAAAGTAATGGAGAAAGTTGAAGAAGTATCAGAAGATAAAGTGATAAATATGGTGAATATTGTAGTTGCGGTGGATCAGAGCCAAGAGAGTATGTGTGCCTGTGAATGGTCTTGTAAGCATCTCATGGCTGCTCATACGAATTCTCAATAGTGTTATACATTCATGTTGCTTCATGTTCAGCCCCTTGTTATCGTTACCTCTAGCCCCGGTAAGCTGCCTCCATCTCAATTGATGGAGATTTAGTCGAGGTGTGTGAGAATACTTTGTATGCATTGTTGGATTATACACTAATGAGTAGTGTGTTACTGTTTGTCTCTTGCAGCTTACATTTTGAGTAGTGAGGTATTTTATCTTCTTGAATGTGAAGAACTGAGGACTACCCACAAGATATTCAAGCAAACTCTAGATATCTGCAATTGTTACAATGTGAGGGAAAAAACCCATGTTGTGATTGGGAGGCCAAAAGGGAAAATCTACGAAACTATTCAAAAGCTAGGAACACATTTTCTAGTGATGTGTAGCCATGGCCACGGTCCTTTCATTAGGTAATATACCTCCTATATGTCTGTCTAGGGGAAAAAAGTCACTTCAATACCTATTCAAGATATTTTGGAGAAAATTTAACCATTGATTGTTTGAAGGAATTTTGTAGAGCAATCAAGGGAACCGTGAGTGATTACTACTCTCAAAATGCTATTCCAAACTTCAGCCTCTGCTGCTTGCAAAACATCATTAATATTTTGCATGAATAGTGGACCAATATAATATTCTTCAAGAATCTAGGTCTTTATATGATAAGTAGAAATAAAATATGAATTAACAAAAACTTTAGAGTGAGTCCTCAATTGCATCGACACACGTCTTGGATCTGGATCACCTAAGCAAGGGAGCTACCCACATTTCCCATATTTGACGAAAAACCCTACCTAGCATTTCTTTCCTTAGATGAATAGGCGTGATACATTTTTCTCTTCACTAAATAGCCTTACCAATCTGACCCTCGAAGGATGGAATTGGAAAAGTAAGCCTGTGGCTGCATTTTATCATCATGTATCTATCTACTTCAAGTCTCACCATGCGTTCTTCTTAACACTAATAAGCTTGTCTTCCCATCAAAGGAAAATACCATGGCCATAGGCCATAGGCATACCAAAAATAACACAATCTATATAATTGTCTACACCTTTCGTCCTTTCAAGGCTGCGATATATTTTTTTGACCTTTTGTGCCATGGCCATTCATGTCTTCCTACTTCCTACAAAATAAATAGAAGCAAACTGGTTTGCTTTAACTATAGGCAAGGATTGAAACAACTGGGCAGTCTTCTAGCCACACTCTTAAACATCTTGAATGTTCCCCCAAGATACATGGTAACTATGCAGACAAATAGGAAGTAATCTACAACATGGCAGTTAACAGAAACCTTCATAACTTTTGATACCTGAAAAAAAGTAAGATGAAATTTAAGATGCTTCGGTGTCTGTTGATTTTAACCAAACAAAGAAACCTCAAATTTGTTTTATTGAAAAATGAAAGGAAAAGGTCGGTATATGGTAGATAACACTATGTATGAGTTACTCGGTGCAATTTTATGACATAAAAAATGCTTACAGAGATGTTAAATAAGAAAGCATGCTTACCAGGAATCAAGGACCATAAGAAACCAATCAAAGGCAGAGGCATGTGCAAAAAGCGTCAAGAAAGGTAGCTTGTACGATGCTTCTCCTCCACTCTTGACAAAGCCAAACATAATTTCTAATCAGCCAAAAAGCATATCTAAACAGTCTTAAGATGTGAGCTTTGGGAGGTTGCTACTCACACAAATTGGTCAGCCACAGTATAATCTAAACCAATTCCAAATCTCTCTAGGCCTTTTCCTAGCATTCTCGCTTCTTCCCTTGACTGCAAACTTAAATAAAAAACTATGTAGAAAAAACCTATTAAAAGGTACACGTAGTTGAAAGAAGCAGCCAAATTCATCCATCTTCTGTAAGCTTGCATCTAGGTGAGAGATATTTAATGTTTGTAGACATTTATTCTAAGCATGACAGTTTTGGTGGACTATTAAATTGCAGCCACAAGAATGGTCTGGAACATCCGCCTGGGCCATACCTGTGACATAAGTGACCTTCTGAGTGTTGAGTTTCAAGTACTTAGAAGCACTACTCTACCTGACACCATACGACGATTTCTATGTGCCTTTTTGCACACTTCCGTAAGCTGGAAAAGATGGTTGGCGCTGCTTTGAAAATGGGTATGGACATTGTTCAATGTATAGAAGTTGGGGGAGATGAATTTTCTATAAGACATTGTAGATGCAGCTATCCTGGCCGAGTTCTATTCAATCGTAGGCATGCACAGGACAAGGGACCCCTCAGAAAAGTGAGGGGACAAGTGTACAAAACAATCATACGCATCTTTGGGAAATATAGGGAAGACGTCTAAAATCTGGCAGGGAGAGGCCTGAAAATTTTTTCGGCATCAGACAGTAAGACTTTTCCGGTGGAATTCCCACCTATAATAGCCTATAGGCTAATTAATGCACATTAAATAGATCATGGAGAAACAAATAGCAGTGTTGGGATATGTCATTTCTCCCTCAAATCAAATGTAATTAATTAAATGAAAAGGTAAAAAAAACAAAAGGCAAATGAGAAGTTTCTAGATGGCAGGAATATTCTAGAATGATAGAGATAAGGATTAAAATACTTATCTGTAAGAGACAAGTCGGCCTAAGATCTAGAAAGGCCTAGGTAGTTTCTACAATTATCTATGTAATTCATAAGACCTCTATTTAAAGAGACATATGTAATGGATTGTGGTGTGGTGGAGTGTTGGAGCTGATCATGTATGATGAGTTTATTTGTAAGATTTCATATTGATGATGAATGAAATATAAGTTTATGGCATTTCTATGAGTTTGTTATTCTATGTTTTGTATTGATCCATATCCATCCACCCCTATCAAATTGGTATCAGAGCTAGGTTATTGGGAGAGTTGGGATTGATATGCATAGAGTTGAAGGTGTGCAAAAATCGTTGTGCAAAAGTTAGAACATAGGATTGCTGTCCAGATCATTGCTAATTGCCAGAAGCATTGATAGACATGAAAATACAAGGGTCTGCAGATTTAATGTTGAAGTTGATAAAGGAGATAACTGAAAGAATCACTAGTCAAAGAAAGCCACGAAGCTGTTGCATGTAGGAGGATGTTGGTTTGAAGAGATCACTATTGAACCATCAAAAAGGAGACTAACAAGCTGCAGAAGTTGCCCAAACTAACCCAGCAAGATCACAGGAAAGAAGCTGCAACCAAGCGGATTGGCTTGTAGCATTCACTATCCAGCATTAAAAGAGATAGTTGTTTTTGCAAGAATTTCCCATAGAAGAGTAAGAATAGTCAAGGCAATGTTGCCACCACTTGAAAGGAGAGTCAGTGCCGTCATTCATAAAGAGATATAATCACAGAGTTAAAGTCTGAAGAAATCAAAGAGTGGCAGTTACTGTCGAAGTCCATTCCAAAGGCAAGGCATATATCTGTTGGAGCAGCCACTAGGAAGATTTGCATTGCTGGAAATGTTATTGAAAAGATTGTTAATTTGCTAGCATAAGAGACCACTCACAACGTTGTCTAGAATTTGTTGCAATCTGAAACAAAGAGGAAAAGACACTGAAGAGATCAATGGTGATTTGATTTCCAATGAAGTTTGGAGCTGAATAAAGAAGGATTACAGCTTTCACAGAAGGTAAAGGTTTATTATGTTAAGGTTTTTATTTAGTGAAATTACAAACTTGTGAAAAAATCTTGAAGACTGTAAAAGTTGTCATTGTTGGATTTTTTTCTTAAAATAAGAATACACAGCAGAATGAAAGTCAAGTAATAATTGCAATTTGTAAAATATCTAGTCAGTGAAAGGATGCTGAAGGTTGAAAGCACACAAAGTTGAATAAAGTAAGATTATTTGTTTGTTTCAATGGGAAAAGCTGATATAGTAAAGAAAGAGAAAACAAAAGATTTAGAAGAAGAATTAATAAAACTGAAGAAAGAAAATACAAGTTTAAAATGTGAAAAATATTTTTTAGAAAAGGAAATGGAAAAATTAAGGAAAGAGATGGGAGCAGAAAAATGTAGCCTTTTTAAATGTAATTAGTGATTTTAGAGAGGAAATTGAAGAGTTAGAGGATAAGTTAAAGTTTTTGGAACAAATACATCATTTGCAAGTGAAGGAATCATCCAAAGTTAAAGAGAAAAATAAAGAGCTTGAAGAAAAACTAAAATTGTTTGATGAGATTAATATAAGGAATGAGAAATTGGAACAAAGAGTGAAATTGGTTGATGATTTAGAAGAAAAGGCGAATAAATTAGAAGAAGAGATTAGTTTATACAAAAATGAAATATCAAGATTGAATGCAGAGAATGAATGTTTGAAGGCAAGGAAATCCATATGTGATGTTTCTTGTGGTACAGAGGATTTGAATTTGTGCATTGATAAATGTGTTTTTGCTAAAAAAAATTGTGATAAAAATTGTCAAAAAGATAATGTTGTTAGATGTAATGGCAATGAAAAAAATGTTGGTTTAAAGACCATGGAAAGAATGGGATGCAAAGGTAAAGGTTTAGGAAGGTATGATCAAGGGATGAGAGAGCCAATTAAGCCAATAATGAGGCCAAAGTATGAAGGTCTTGGATATATCATAGGTAAAGGAAATAACACATGTTTAACAAAAATTTGTTCGAGAAGTGCATTGTATGCAGTGTTCACATTGTAACTGGAAAGGACATACAAAGGACATATGTTGGGATCTACATCCATGCAGAATATGTGGTTTGAGAAATCATTCAGAGAAGATGTGTTGGCAAAGAGAGAAGACAAATACAGGAAGTATGCAAATGGATTGTGGATGGGTTTATGGATTGAGTTGGCAGAAAATTATAGGTATGCTTAAAAATTAGTTCAAGTATAAAAGTTCACATGTAGAAGATGATGGAAATCATGGCAAGTTTGAAGGCATAACAAATACTTTTGACAAGACATCTATAGATGACAAGTTTGCAAGAAGTTAAAGGTTGAAGTTTTGAAAATGCAAAGGTTTGAGAGATTGACACAATAGTTGGACAAAGACAAAGGCATAGTTAGGCATGAAGATATCAAGCAAGGAAAAGGATTTACAAAGTTAGTAGACTTGGTTATGAATATCAAAAAGAGGCAAAAGGAAAGACAACAATTAAGAGCAAAGGAAATTTATGCAGCAATATTCTAGGTCAAAATTAAGGGGGAGTGTTGGGATATATAATTTCTCCCTCGAATCAAATGTAATTAATTAAATGAAAAGGGAAAAAAAACAAATGGCAAATGAGAAGTTTCTAGATGGCAGGAATATTCTAGAATAATAGAGATAAGGATTAAAATATTTATCTGTAAGAGATAAGTCGGCCTAAGATCTAGAAAGGCCTAGGTAGTTTCTAGAATTATCTATGTAATTCATAAGACCTCTATTAAAGGAGACAGGTGTAATGGATTGTGGTATGGTGGAGTGTTGGAGCTGATCATGTATGATGAGTTTATTTGTAAGGTTTCATATTGATGATGAATGAAATATAAGTTTATGGCATTTCTATGAGTTTGTTATCCTATGTTGTGTATTGATCCATATCCATCCACCCCTATCAAGCAGAACAACATTCATTACATTAATAAACCATTTAACATCTCATGCAAAATACACCACTAAAACTAATTTAAAGCACAAAGCCAATTAAGACCTTGCTTTCACACAGGATAGGTCACCATTGCTGATATAAAATAGCAAGCCGACTGACACCACCCAAAAAAAAAATGCTTCAGAGAAGCTCAAATAGATTGTTCTTACACATAACCCTTTATCTTGCCATACTAGCACTAATCAATTATTTGAGTCTCGGATGAATCAGCAATAGAGACACACATAGTAATAGCTAAGCTAATCCACAGTAAGTGGGTTGGAGAGCAGATATTCTTCCAAGACCTTGAAGGCGTGTATGGCAGTATCCTTGGCATTCTCTGGGTGTACAACCTCACCTTCATGTGTCGGCTCAAACTAAATAATCCACTTCACAATGCAAGTGCCTGAAATGGCTCCAGGGCTTACCTTCAAAGTTAGTTTGTATCTCTTGTACGTATTCAATATCGGTCCATTCAGCATAGTGTGAGTTGTAGTCATGTTCACCTCGTCCACGAATTCTATTTTCTCTAATTTGTAAGTTTCCAAATTAAACGCTGTCAAAATATCCAACAAACACAAACATGTCACAGATCACACTAGAGATTGGTTTCAGCTAGTAATCACATGTTTTACTTGAAACATTAAAGGATTTAAAGGTTATTAGTGCAAATTTTGTACCAGAAAAAAGATTCTCAATTAATGCTTAAAAATAATCAAAACTAAACATATAAAATCCCTAGGGCTTCTGGAAGTTGTGATACTCAAAATTTCAGTTTACTTATTCAAAAAAAACTCTTTTAATTTGTTATAATAGTATTTTGTTTCTTGTTGGATAGTGTAAAGGGGTTTTATAATGAATTGTTCATAAGGCACAACACTTGTTGAAGGTTTTGCAAATGAGGTTGCAAGCTAAGTGGGTTCAATTATGGGGAAAACTCTGTGGTTAAGTTTGCTTGAGCTAGATTACTACGCGGATGGGTGACCTCCTCTACTGAGAAGGCCGAGTACTTCACCTTGTGAGCATCACCTAGATGCAATGAATGTTAAGTGGACCATTCATTATCATGAGAGATAGGTTGTTGTAAACCACTATTCATGAAGCATGGATCAATGAGTTTGACTCAAAAAACTACACCATTGAATCTTGATAGCAATATCAGTGTCTAAATTAAAATTTAAGTAGTAGTGTTCTACATATTCAAGAAAAAAATTAGATATAATAGCATTCCCAAGTTCATAAATCATGAAGAGAACAAAAAAAAAACAGACTTATAGTAAATTTGGACAAAATTGTGTCTATAATATAACTTTTCTTTGTATTCATAAAATAAAGAAAATTTCTAATTATTTAAAAAAAATATATAAGATCATTCCAATAATAAATCATGAATATGAAAGAAAACATCAATGTTAAAAATAGTTAGATGATCTAAATAAAAAGATATCAAAAGATAACAAATGCATATATCTAAACAAATAGTGTGGAACATCATAAATATGAAAGGAATTCGACGCTTTCATATAGGGGAGAGGGCCTAGTAGTCGTGCACCCTAACTTCGCACTTCTAATTATCCTACGTCGAAATTTCAAATCACTCCCAATTTTTTACAGCAGCTTACTTGGCAAGTTCTCTACTTATAACTAAGGTTTCAGGGCCACATCATCAAATATGATGCCACATCAGCATGCGTTTTTGTCAAGGTGTCCAAAAAGGCCCCAAAAAATAGTGAGACCAATTCTCGTGCATTACATCATGAGTAGTTGAGCGCTGATGTGGTATCACATGATTGGTTGCTTTATAGATCAAAAGCATACATTTTGTTTAATTATGGGTAGTCAAATCACAACTATTGGACATTATATAAACAAGTATTGGATATTATATTTACGATTGGGTCCACGACTATTGGACCCTGCACGACTATTGGGCCCTCTCCCCTACCTTCTCCATATTTGATGAGTCTAACACTGCCAGGGCTGATGCCATCTCCCTCAAGTACTTCAATGCTTTTGAAATGCTTGGGCATCAACTTCGGAAAAATATCCCGACAATTCTCAAAGGCCTTCCATATTTGTTTCGCAGGAACATTCAACTCAGCATCCCAGCTCACAGTATGGGCCATCTATCTTCTTCTCTAAAGCCTCCGCAATAACAAAGTAAAGGATGTGATTGACGTGGGGCTTAAACGGCCTTAAAAAGCCATGAAATGTACTAATAGGGCTATCAAGTGTTCACATGGTTTTGATAATAATTTCCTCTGCAACAAACTAGTACTTCAATTACTCATCATAAAGTTCATGGAAATGACATTTGTGGTACGATATTGCACGATTGAACAGATGTTAGGAGAAAACAAATAAAAAAATCGTTGTATTTAATGAACGTCAAGGCATCTGTACTATAATCTGGAACCCAAAAGCATTTTGGCGGGAAATTTTGACAAAGAACTCTAGATTACGAGTACCCCCTATCCTCTTTCCAACTGCTGCGTGGTCTTTTCTACCTTTAGACTGTTCATTAAAAGATATTTCTGTACGAAGCAAATCAAAGAGTGCCAAGGCTTTGGACATGGTCGTCCAATTGATTATCCATTTGACAGTAACAGTACGCCTCTTGCTCGCCATGTGATTTGCAGCTTTTCAGAGACGTTGACAACTCATGTACCTTCAAGTTTTATTGTAACCTTGTACCTTCTTTGGTCATACCTCTTCATTAACTTGGGTAGACCAAAGTCATTTCCCTCACTATGACAGTGGTGAACATCCGGCATCTCCATTAGGTTCAGTTGCTTCATTCTTTAAAGAGATTGAACAGTTAAATATAATTGGTACACTTAGGTTGTAATGTTATGGATGTGTCATTTATTTTTATTAGAAGATTTCATAGTGTAGGTGGTGGAATTAAGTTTAAAAGTTCAAGTTTTGAAATTTAAGTTTAAGATCTGAAATATTAAATAATACAAAAATTGATGTATATTAAGAAATATTTTGTCATAGTTCAATTAGGTATCCAAAATCTCATTATTCAAAGTGCAAAGCAGTTTTTCTGAATCATTGCAAACTTTGATGCTTAATTTTTTTTACCTCCAAAATTCAAAATAGATGAGGGAAACAAGCTTATATTCAATGTTTGTGGTTGGTTCAATCAACCGGATCATTTGAGTTGTTTAAGGTTTGGACAACTATGGCTACTCTTATTAGATCAGATGTATGTTAATTCCATAGTCTATTCCTTCATTATCTCGATTATGTTGCAGTCTGTTCACTAGATTTATTTTGTTATTCTTCATCCATCTCCATTCTTACTTAACAGATAACAACGTGAACTATTTTCTTACATGACTATGTGCCATTCGACTTGAAGACATAATAGTCAGATAAGATGGATTTCAAAGGAGGACAAAATGAAAGGCATGGAAGATTCATTCATAATAGGACGATTAAAGTAAAGAGAAAACAATATGTCTGTAATTAAGGAGGGTATGAAAGATCAATTTCTACTAAAAAGAAAATATAATTGTTATTAAGAAGATTATTTTCAGATACTGTAGATCAAATTTTCAAATTACATTTAACTAATTGTTATCAATATGAACATTTAAAATCACACTTAATAATCTATCAATAATCTATCATCAAAAACTGAAACTAGATCACAAGACTGAACAAAATTTTAATTCAAAATCAATTAGGTATAATCGTATTAAGAATTTCTTTTTGGGAATGTAATAAGAAATCTTGTCTAATCTAATATTTTTTCAGCTCACTTTAATTAAGTGAGATATACTGATACCTACATGTTTACATTAGAGCAACTGTTATCCAGAATATATATGTCAGACTTCAATGCATTCAATCAAAAGAATCGTAATTTAGTCCGTCGCTTGTACAGCTCTTTTGTACGCAAAACGAGAAGAAAAAAACATATTAGGGTTGCGGGCCCACGGGCATTTTCTATCTTAAATCTAGGAAAATGTGAACGCTTTTCAAAATAATATATAACATTAAACTACTATCAATTGCACCTTGGTGTGCAATGGGTACGCCGAAGAGGTGGGGAAGGTCAATTAGGTTTAAATTTTGATCATCTTCTTCTTCTTTTTTTTATACATTTGTGTAGTACATAAGGTCAATTAGTAAGCCATTTAGAAAATGATGTTTGTGCAACTAAGGTCTTAATGGATAGGTGTGAGATTCAAATCAACTATGCATCCACTTCCAGGGATCCAAACATGACTACAAAAAACATATAAATTAGGAAGATAACTAGGCTTCGTTACAAATATGTTCATGCTATGTTTGCATTAAGGAGATAAGGAGAAAGAGGGAGAAAAATAGATAGAGATATAGAGATAGGTAGAGGGAGAGATAAAGATAGAGTTAGGGAGATAAAGATGAAGATATACATAGATACAAAGGAAGAGGGAGACAGAGAGATATGGATGGCGAGATAGAGTGATAGAGAGATAGAGATATAAGTCTCTATCTCCCTTATCTCCATAAACATGGATCATCGATCATTAAAGTTAATCGATTGCACTTAATTTTTGTAAAGGGTTACATGTATTTATGTCAAAAATTTGGGCAAATGTTTTGCATGTATATATGTAAATCAATGTTTATATGTCTAAAAGAGAAAAATTAATGGCTTATAAGATTAATAAATAAATAATAAAGTTGTGTAAGTTAATGTTACAATAAATGAGTATTTAATTTTTTAAAATAATAGTATATTAAGTAACATACCACAACACCAATATCAGTAAACAAAATACATTCAACAATAAAATAAATTAATAAAATATTGTTTTATAAGTCTTATGCTATTAAATAAACTATAAATTGCAAATAATTGTGAGTATTGTGTTGGCTACTAACCTATGTATTATATAATATAAAAACTTGGCATTCTCTATATTATTGTGAAAAAGATTTGAGTAAGTGTTACTAGTTTAGCATTCAAATTATAATATGTTATTGTTATTATTTTGATATTTATAAATACAATTACAAACATATTTTAATTAACATATTAATATTGATAATGTATATAAAAATCAAAACACAAACAACATATATTACAACATAATTTGTTTTCTTACAAATATTTTTAAAATAAGTATTGTCTTTAAAATAACATTTATTAACCAAACAAAATTTGATTAAAGTATTAAGAAAAAAAACCTACAACAAAAAATGCATAATCTACTGCCTATCTTTTCATAAAACTCTTAAGATAAGCACTTTACTATAAATAAACTAAAATATCTAACTAAAAATTTAATTAAACGCATTTTAAAAATATATTGATTGTAGGTTGGAATTTCACCAAAATATTATGTAACCATCAAATATTTGCCTGGAAAAGCTCTTCATGAAATTCATTCGTAGACCACGACATTCGTAGACCACGACACATGAAGGTGGGAATTAGAGGACTGTGTGGTCGATTCAAGCCCTACATTAAAACCAGTGCAAAAAACAAAGCTTGACCAACTGTATGGTTGTGTCTTTTTTAGTGTCTCACACAAACATCAAAAGTTACTATTTTACCATGTGATGCTTGACAAAAGAAAGAGCTAAATTTGACAAGTAGGTTAGAACTTTTGCAGGGAAATTCATATGATATGAATCAATGATTTATATTTATAAAATATGATAATGGAGATGAATTTAGTCATCATGCACACAAATTGGTTGTTTAAAGGAAATAGAGGGAGCAACTATATATTTAATCTCCAAAAGCTACGCAAAGAAGAATATTTTGTCTAAGTACATTAATTCAAACTTGAGAACACTATTGTGGCTCGAGTTTGGTGAGACTTAAAGTTATTGATATAAGTGGATGTGTTGAACTACAAACACTTAATGTGGAAAGTCTGAGCTCAATAGAAGTAATTAAAGCTGACAAGTGTTGGAAAATACAAAGCATTTAGGGTGTGGGGCAGTTGCAAAATTTGTTTTTATTTTCATATGCAGAGGCATTACCAATCATGATAAGTGCCAATTAATCCCTGCTCATATATGATACTGAGTGTGTTGTCTTTAGCATCTGTTGGAACAACATTCATAACCCACATAGGGTCATTAGCTAAGGCAACAAAAAACCACCCATATGAGCATTCATGTCCATGATGTTGCGATATCTCCCATGGGCAAGTGGATCATTAATTTTTTTGTAGCTTGCCACCCGGTTTTTCCAAAGCTAGGTGTCTTGGCTAAAATTGTCAGTTGTGATCCTTGCAACACTTCCACTGCTTATTCGAGGTGGAATGGTTGTTGAATGTATTGGCCACTTTTCTAGAACCCCTCCAGTGATATCTTGAACATTATTGACCTGTGGAAGGGGACTTATGCAAGTTTCCATGTCCAAAGGACAAGATGAGATCTAATATATTTATCCCATTTCATAAATCAGAAGATAATTTGAATGGGTAAGCCAAAGAGGTGTGGAAGGTCAATTAGAGAAAATTTTGGTTTATTTTTTGCATACATTTGTGAAGTACATGAAGTCAATTGGCAAGCCATTTTTTGGTCTCAATGTAGAAGTGATAGCTTCAAACCAACTATTTTTTCAAGGAGAAAGATAATCACTATCTATACTAAAAAGTGAGCACTTCACTAAGTGAACATAATGTTACCTTCTTTGATTTTAATCATAATATTATAATCTACTGTATAAAAAATTGTGTTAAACAATAAACATAAATGTTACATCATAATTA
Organism: Sequoia sempervirens; assembly: GCA_007258455.2. Taxonomy (NCBI): domain Eukaryota; kingdom Viridiplantae; phylum Streptophyta; class Pinopsida; order Cupressales; family Cupressaceae; genus Sequoia; species Sequoia sempervirens. Next base: position 52,690 of record VDFB02108156.1, read on the forward strand.
AAACATGGTCCCATTTAGCCACTAAAATTGTGTTATGTGGTTGCACAAAGTTTCACTCTCCCTTTATTGAGAAAGCTAAATTATTGGCATTCCACCGTTGTATGTGAAGATTCAAATTCATCATTAACATCATTGTAATACTTGTGTATCTTTCAAAGATTCATTTTTTTCTTTATTATTGTAGCAATACTTTGTTTTGTTAACTATTACATGTCACAAAACCCTCCACGTTCTTAATAAAATGGTTTACAAAATCCAATTTTCTGCAACTGGTTTGTACTTCGAAACCAACACTGGGAATTTTTTGAGAGCCAGACGTAATGTTGGGATGCATTGTTTCCTTAACAATGTCAGGATTGGTTCATCTAATCCTGTCAATACTAATGCCACAAGGAGTATTGAATCCATCCAAATATGAAAGCAATATGTATATGTTTCATCACAAAAGCACAAGGCACTCATACTTCCCCTGTACATCTTACAAAATTCAATTTACATCATAGAAAGTTTTAGACCATGTCAAATAAAGCAATTGGAACTGACTTCTATTAACAATTTTATTTGAAGAAGGAAATGCATGTTTGAATATCCTACCTAGAGAAAATATAACCAACTTTGACTATCATTGTAAAATAGAAAATCACATTTCTATTTAGGTTATAAGACAAACAAAAAAAAGCATGGAATAGTTAATAGTTTAATATTAAAAACCTTGTAATTTTTAAAACATTAACATTGGCAATAATTGTATAAAAGGAAAATGTGTAGAAGGAGAAATATACAGTAACATATATTCAAACAAAAAATAGAGTTCAAAATTTTCCCAAATAACCTCATTCATCTTGATAATGTTTGAGTGATAGAATTTCATGAGGCACTGTCAAAAGAACCTCATGCATATTAAATATATTATTATTGTAATTTGTTAAACAAAACTATCAATTATTGAATGTATAACAATATTGAACATCCTCATGGTGTCTATAGTTATATTGCTACATACTTTCTTTAAGTTCTAAAGTTTTGGGTCTTACTACAATTTAAAGATTTTCCTTGATGTTGAATCTAGTAAGGAGACCCAAATAATGGAGAATGTAAATTGCAATCCTATCTAGAAGAATTTTGCAAAAATATTTACTTTGTAGAAGTTCCCCATTTTGTCTCCTATAAACAATATCTCAAATTTCCAAACTATGATAATCAATCATACAGAAAAATAGAAAAGCATCAATAAAGGCATTGCTTATATGGTACCGGTATAGTGTGAAGAATGTTTCCCTTCCGCAGGAAACCTAAAGCTTGGAGAATAATAGATATAGTAAATGAAAAATACACCAAAAATAATCTCAATGCAGACAAGATCTTGAACTTAATGGATAAAAACATGGAGAAAATTAACCAGAGCAATTTTAGCAAAAGGAAATCAAAATCCACTTATTGAAGCATTAATAACAATCAAACTACTTTTCAGGTATTTTGTCAAATAGTTCACGTGCCTTGTTAATGACATCTGGATCTTGTCTAAAATATAAGGGCTATCATCTTTGATACATCAATTACCATAAAAATCCCAATATAAAATTTGATGAACTCGATAGATGAGTTTCTAGAATAGGGGGTAGGCTGGATTATTTTTGGGGCTTATAAGTTATATCTCTCAAAAACTCTCAAAGCACCCAAGGTTGGTCAATTGAAAGAAGAAAACTGGTGATTGCTTCTTCTAATTTTTTAAAAATTATTCAAAGGAGTTGGTAAAATATACTCCAATATCTTAAGTGTTTCACTATTATGAGATCTTAGTATTCCTATAACTGAATTATCTTTATTAAATAAGAGGAAAAAATCAAAAACATGGAATCTAGTAATCTAGGAAGTTGGATAGAAATAGATCAAGCTATTTAAAAGTGTTTGCCTTAGATAAAATATGCTAGTTTAGACAAAATAAAGCAAGTCTCCAGTCCTCAAATCATTCTTAATTGGCTATTCCTAAATTGGTAGTACTTGCCAGGTGTGGAATTTGACTCACACCCCTACCTGTCATATGAAAATTTTATGATGGTCTGATCATTTAAATGCTTTTCATTTGTTATTTGAAGAAAAATATAAATTTGAAAAAAAAATTACTGTTATAATTAACAATTAACAAAAGTTTCTAAGTTCATATTAAAAACAAATCTTGTTAAAAATATTTTAAAATTTAAAAACAACTATATTCTAAATTGAAAAGATTCTAAATTAATACATATTTTTATAATAAATATTATAAATCATATATATTAATATGAAACAATGATAGTAAAAATGTGAAAAGTTTCTAAATTCATATTGGAAAATATTAAAAAAAATCATATTGTGATTCTAAATTAATGTCTGTTTATAATGTTTATTATAAAATGATATATATTATAAAGTAAAATACTATTACATTTTTCCTATAATAAATTTTTAGTTTTTATGGTTTAGTAGAAATATAGCAAGTCAAACTATACGGTGTAATATACAGTCTAAAATTGAAAAAACGGTTAAATAGACCATCAAATTCCAAGTCTGGTTCTTTCCATCAAATTCATAGTCACATGCAAAAAAGCAGAAAAGAAACAGATCAAGCTATTAATAGTGTTGCCTCAGATGGAATCTTCTAGTTTAGACGAAGGCAAGTAGGTCTCTAGTCCTCAAATTCATAGTCACACACAAAATAGCAGAATAGAAATAGATCAAGCTATTTAAAAGTGCTTGCCTCAGATAGAATCTACTAGTTCAGACAAAAGAAAGTGAGTCTCTAGCACTCAAATCATTCTTAATTTGGCCATTACTGAATTGGTAGATCTTACCATCAAATTCATACTCACACTATCACACATAAAGAAAGAAGAATAGAAACAGACCAAACTAATTAAAAGTGTTTGCCTCATATAGAATCGGCTAGTTCAGACAAAAGTAAGCAAGTTTCTGGTCCTCAAAAATTTATTAATTTGACCATTCTTAAATTAGAAGTTCTTACCATCAAATTCATAGTCAAAGTTTTTGCCATGACTCAAAATATCAAGCAAAAATTGCCAAAGAAGTTGGAAAACAATATGAATCAACCAAACAACTATTTAGTAAACACTATTTTAAAAGTAAGAACAATACTGCCAATCAAGGTTACAGGTAAATTTCACAAATTTATTTCTGGCAGAAAGAAATCACCAAAAACATACAGCCAAAATGCAAATACAATCACTATATAATCTAAAGCAAGAGAAATGTGATGCTATTTGATGGGTTGGGATGTAACTGATGCTATTAAAAGGAATCTTAGATCAGGAAGACTTATTTCATACAGAGAATTAAAAAAGAACAGACAATACTCAGAATCAAGGAGAGCGATATATTTCAACAATTTATTTATGGCAACAGATGGCTCCACTGAACCAAATAAGAATGCAAAAATCAATCACTACAATTGATTCAAATTCTGTACTAACAGGAACTTGAGTTTGATAAATAATATAATGAAAACTATAATAAAGAAACTTAGATTACGGTGGGACTTAATTCATATTGAAGATGAATAATACACGTGAAAACAATACTCACATTCAAGGAGGAAAATAGATTTCGAAGATATATTTGAGCAAATTCCAAATCCAAGAAACCAAGTAAAAAAAATCAATGCACTGTAAATAGAATCTTGGTGGATTTTGAAAAGGGAAAAGCCACTGCTGCTACAGGTTTGACAGAAACTTCAAAAAGTACATTAAAAGGATTTTTTTGGCCAAATTTAAAATGGGTACAAAATTAAATCATTGAAAACGAAAAGAAATTAACTGGGTAGAGAGACCAAATCTCTAGGAACCATCATTGCCTCCAATTCAACACTCCCACTGACTTCACCACGATATGCAGAGTCTTGGTGCTTAACTGAGCTAGGTTAAGGCCACATCCGGGGATGATCTAACCATGATGTATAAAACATAGGCTGCATTAAATTTGCATTTTCACCTATCTAAAAAAGTTCCTCTATTCTTTATGCTTCGATGGACGTCCATACTGTTCCAAAGCTCCCATTTTGGCATGGGCCGGGAGGATGCTAGCCAAGGTTGCAGAAATTGGCTTTAAATCTGACAAATGCATTTGCTTGGAAGTTTCTGAATCCTTCTCAACAAATCCATCTTGTGGATATCCCGCAATCATTTCAGTTCACAAAACCATATCACTTTTAGGTGCATTGTCAAACACTTCACGTGCCTTGTCTATGCTTCCACATTTTGTATACATGACTACTAGCGCAGTTCAACTACATCTTCTGACAAAATTCCGCTATACTTTATGCTTTGATGCAGTCCATACCTTATTCCAAAGCTCCCATTCGGCATAGACTATGAGGATGCTGGTAAAGGTTGTAGAGTCTGGCTTTACACCGGCCAATTGCAATTGCTTGAAAGTTTGTAAAGCCTTTTCAACTATCCATTTGTGAATATTTCGCAATTAGGGGCATTTCATGAGAATACATTTCTTTGAGACATTTTGTCAAACAGTTTGCGTGTCTTGTATATGCTTCCACATTTTGCATACATATCAAACAGGGCAGTTGCAACTGCAACATCTGACAAAATTCCTCTATCCTTATCTCGTTATGGGTGTGCATAGCCTGTTCCAAAGCTCACATTTCACCACAACCAGGGAGGATGCTTGCAAAGGTTGAGAAGTCCGGCTGATCAGTAAGCTACAAAAGAACCCATCTGGAATATCATCTTGACAGAAGCTAGGAACCTTGAAGATTCTATGTGTTTTCACACAGTTCATGTGACTTGATGGCTTTTGCCATATTGCAAGGTCATTCTTTTCAACAATTTTTTTCCAACATAAAAGATTGGCAAAATCCTCAATTTCATCTTGTTCTTGCTTCAATTCCTCAGCTGTCCGATTCCAACCCTTAAAACTGCCAAACCACACTGGAAAATCAAGCTTTCTCTTTAAACCTTTATCCTCAAAATTCCACAAAATCCAAATTCCTTGATGGATGTCCATGCCCTATTCCAAAGCTCCCATTTTGGCATACGCAGGGAGGAAACTGGCGAAGGTTGTGGAATTTGGCTTTACACCTGCCAATCGCATATGCTTGAAAGTTTCTAAAGCCTTTTCAACAAATCCATTTTGCACATATCCTGCAATCAATGAGATGACATCTACTTCAGGTATTCTGTCAAATAGTTCGCGTGCCTTGTTAATGTTTTTGCATGCATGTCTACTAGGGTAGTTGCTTCCTCTTATCATTTATGCTTCGGTGGATGTCCATACCGTTCCAAAGGTCCCATTTTGGCATTGGGTAGGGAGGATGCTAGCAAAGGATGCAGAATTTGGCTTTAAACCTGATAATTGCATTTTATTTGAAATTTCTAAAGCCTTTCCAGCAAATTCATTTTGAGCATATCCGAGACCACATCTCTTTGAGGCACCTTGTCAAACACTTCACGTGCCTTGTCTATGCTTCCATGTTTTCTTGGCACAGATGCATCTATGCCCAATAGTTCGTTGTTCATCATGATTTTCCTGAGGGGGGCTCTGAGATTACCCTGTGGCCGAGGATTACAAACGAAAGAAGCAGGAGAAGGGTAAAGGCGATGGCTCTGAGGATTTTTGCAGACCGACATAATGTGAAAGGGATGTGCAGGGGCCCTGATATAAAGTTTTTTAATGAGACGTCTACGCAGCACTCAGATAACTGTATTGATTGAAAATAAAATAAAATCGACTTCCACACGGGTTGGAAAAAATGCGAGAAAAGGCAACATAAAATGAACCGGGAAAAAGTCAACATAAAAAATGAACAGTCACTATAGCTGCAATCGTATGACATCCCTTTTTGAATATGATGAACCGCAGATTTCATAATTTAGCGTGGCCTTTCTCAAATAGGATACACTTTTGGCATAAATTATAAAACAAAACGTCATAGTAAGATTAAGATATATATAAATCAGAGAAGTATTAGTCTAATACATTGCTTTAAGATTAAATTTATTTGTAGAAGATCCCTCTCAACACTAATTTATTGGTTTCACTGTACAATATCAAGGCAGTAAAAATATAGCTAATTAAAAATCCAATTTCCACATTATTAGAAATAAATACAACTAACTAAAAATCTAGTTTCCATATTATTAGAAATAAGAGAAGAGGTAATTATATTCAACATTCATAAAATAAGAGATTGTAATTCGCTTTCTGTAATGAGGAAGGTTACAAAAAAATTTAAAGCTTATTTTTTATTTAATTGTATATAAAATTTCAATTTCTTTATTATTATTATAAAACATAATATATGTAATATATAATAATAAATATCATTTTAAAATATATATATATATTAATTAAGAAAACAAAAAAATTAAAAACAAACCCAGGATTAAAAGAAGAATGCTAATATTTTTTAGAATAATATAATTGTTCTATAAAAAAATGAAACACAATATTTTTAAAGTAATAGGACAATAGGTACAAAATTTAGTATAAAAAAATAATAATAAATGGTATATAAATACTATAGTATTCAAATGGGTAGAAAATTTAGTATTTAAAATTTGAATTAAAGTAGTAATAATGACAAATTTATACTTAATAAATGAAAACTAAGTTTTTTTATGCATTCTTATAAATGAAAATAAAATACTTTTTAACTATTTATTCTAAATTTAAACTAAATAATATATAAACTAAATTAATTCTCTTCATATTATTAACTTTTCATTTTAATAAACACACTCAAAAACTCTTCTTCACATTATTATTACCAGGGAGGAGCTAAAATTCATAGATTCCATGGCATTTATCTAGACAAAAACCTACTATTTAAAAAAATTAACAAATATATTTAAAGCATCTTAAATAATATATTCATGACTTAAATTCAATCTAAATGCCTTATTTTATTTATTTTATATTATTAGATTATCTATTATGACTTTTAGCTATAAATTATAAAATTTAATATATTAGGTATTTAATAAAAGGAAATATGGAAGCATCTTTCGTTTGTTGGGTGTTATGTGCTTTCTGTGACCTTTTACGTTCGGTAAAAATAAAGTTTCGATGAGGTTTTAGAGTATGTTTATTTAAATGAGAATTACGGCCAAGATCCTAATAATGCAAGCAATTTTCCCTTCCCCACGTGGCTTGCCGATGCCTCCACAATTCTCATGTATATGTGATGTCGCAAATAGGGGAGAGGGTCCAATAGTCGTGCGGGGTTCAATAGTCGTGCACCCAATCGTACATATAATACCCAATAGTCGTTTATATAATGTTCAATAGTTGTGATTTGACTACCCATAATTAAACAAAATGTATGCTTTTGATCTAAAAAGCAACCAATCATGTGATACCACATCAGCACTCAACTACTCATGATGTAATGCACGAGAATTGGTCTCACTATTTTTTGGGGCCTTTTTCGACACCTTGACAAAAATGCATGCTGATGTGGCATCATATTTGATGATGTGGCCTTGAAACCTTAGTTAAAAGCAGAGAACTTGCCAAGTAAGCCGCTGTAAAAAATTGGGAGTGATTTGAAATTTGGACGTAGGATAATTAGAAGCGCGAAGTTAGGGTGCACGACTACTGGACCCTCTCCCCTATTCGTGAAGGGGTGGGAAAATTTAGCTTTTACGCGTGCTAGTTGGAGAGGGTAAAACCAAAAAGTATAGGGGGGAGAAGAAAATGGTCTCGGAGAAATCGTCCATGGTAACAGGCTGGGAGGATGCGGAAGTGATGGTGATGTAAATTGTAAATATTTTTAAATGAATTCTATGGGTGCATCTCCTGCAAGCAGACAATTTATGAGAGCATTTCTTTGAAGTGTTTTTAAAAGCAGATCAATGCCTGGTCTATGCTTGCACATTTTGTTAACCCTCTGTGAAACCTTGTTTTTTTTCAATTTCGAGCCCTCGGTGAAAGCTTGTTTTTAAATTAAGCCATTGTATTCATAGAAAACTAAAGATTTTAGGTAAAAAATCCAGACCTCATTCGTGTACTACCAAAACGGAAAATGTAAATTTAAAGAAAAATTTTCCCTAATCGTTGATAGATAATTTAAGTACATATTAAGTACATATTATTCTAAGAAGATTTTTACTTTTTAATCGAAGATCTTAAAGGGATCGTTGATCAATAATTCATGTACATATAAACGAATCTGAGCCGGGCTCATCATTTTTTGCCATTTTTTTGGCTGTTTATCGCCGTTTTCTAATGCTTTATCTGCTTGTTTCCATTTTGGCGAGCTGTAGACTAAAATTTAGGTTTCGGCAACGGTTTTAGAGTATGTTTATTAAAATGAAAAGTACGCCAACACAATTTGGCGAGCTGCAGCCTAAAAATTAGGTTTCGAGGGGTTTAGAGTATGTTTAGTAAAATGGAAATTAGGGGAAACATATGGCCAAGATCCTCATAATGATCACATTTAGGTTTAACATTGTGGAATCCGCAGACAAGAGTGACTTACCGGAAGATGCCTAAGGAAACTGTTTAGACTTCGCAGGAAGAACAGCAAGTGGATGCGTACAGAGAAGAACGGCAAATGGCTACGTAGATTTCACAAAACAATACTTGTAAAATTAAAATAAAAGTAAGGTTGCGAAAAATCTCTTATTGAGACAATGGGAAATGACTTACCTCAGAAATATGCAGAAATGGTGTATTTCTTCAGTGATGCCGACAAAGCTTGCAGGAAAAGTTTGCAGAAAAGATATTACGAAAGCCTTGCAATAATTTTTTTGCCACATATAGATTGGAGATGAAGAGAGTAAATGCAGCATTCTCCTACTTAATTTTAGATATTTTTCCATCGTTCTATGGCTACCATCGCTACCGTATTAAATGCGAGAAAAAGAATAAATAGGAGAAAAAAAGTAGATGCAATCACGAAGGAATGTTCGCGAGCTTGGTTTTGAAACCATCCACGGTTGGGAATAAAATAATTGTCAACCATCCTTTCTAAGTCCATCAAGGGGAAAATAGCTTGGAAAGCTCATATAGGACACGCCTTCGGCATAAATATCAAGTTTGCGGAATGTTTTTTTGTTTAATTATTATTATTATAAGAAATAATTTTCATAATTAATTTTTTATTATTGGAAAAGCTATGTAGGGTCCACAATGGGAGATATCATCACGAGCCGCCTAATGCATGGCATTTACAAATTTCACTGTCTTAATTAGTTTCTTCTGACTGAAAAAGGTGGGTGGGATCCACATTTGGGTTGGTTATCGCGAGCCACAAAATTGAGCATGGGCTTTGAACGTTTAAAATGTTTGTTGATCTAAAATAATTGAAATTGTGAGAAATGGCAAAAGTTTTTGAGAAAAATAGAGAATATGTTTGACAACTATACAAGCGATAATATAGGCAAATAAATATGCATATAAAAAACAGACACAAGTTGCAAAAATTTCCTATCACAAATATTGTACGGAACAGTGTGCCTGCATACACCTCGGTTAATTGCCATGGATAGACAGCTAAATTTGAAGAATTTTAGAGGTTATCAAATTAAAGGATTTTAGAGTTTTCCTTTTTACATGAGATTCTAAGTTGGAAAAAGCTTCGGATGGCAGAAGAAAATGATTTTTCCTAGAGATTATTTTCAATCGGGAGTCCATAAACGTATGACACAGGGGAAGCCGCACCTATATCAGCTACAAATTGGATTAAGCTCAGCGGCCTTACAGAACAACATTGATTATCCGGAGCTGTAGCCCTCGATCTGAAACCAACAAAAGCGTGATTTGTTTGTCTTTCAGGAAATGTATGACATTGAAAAGAAAATCACTGCGATTCAAGTACGAGGAGAGCACGCATTGGAAAGTATAGTGAATTAACACAACAATTAAAATTTTAGGGCAACAATCAGAACAGTGATGGACATAATATTTCTACAGTTCATATTAATGATAAAAGATAGTTTGTAAATTTTGAATGTATAACTTTTTTATTTTCTATAATCTATTACCAGGGAGAATGTAGAAAGACAGCGGCTGATCCAAACATTGATTGAAAAAAGCTTTTTACAATTAAAATGTAAAAGCAATCTTAACAAATTATAAGAGTTAAAAAACTGCAAAACCCCAAGCCACAAATGAAACTGAAGGCACTGAGAAAGACGGAAGTTTAACAGATATGTGGACGCCAACATTCCAACGGCGAAGGTAATTATCCCATAGGATTTGATGCAAGCTTTCAGTAAATTTTCCTTAGCTCGAGATTCTTAGAAGATAAAACATACAATTGTATGACACATAAATTGTTGGTGCTCGGCCTCTCAGCAACTGGGCTTTTGGGTTGTTGGTTCCTTTTCAATTTGGCGAGTGGTTCATTCTTAACCAACACATTTTAAGTTCATATAGGAATCTTTTTCTTTAAAAATTTGAATTTACCAACACAATTTAAGTTTATATAGGAATTTTTTTCTTTAAAAATTTGAATTGTGGTTCACTGTTTTCCAACACGTTCTAGATTACAGGAGGCAGATGCACGCAGATATTCTAACTTTGCAGATATTGTAGCTTTGGTTTCTTTACTTTAATTTTGAAGCTCTCCAAAGTTAAATAAGCTGACATTTGATAATTATATAGTTTTGGTTTCTTTGCATCTTCAAACGGTCCAAAGTGAAATAGCATCGCACTTCATAATAGTTCCACCTTTTCCAACCACTTGCAACTATGATAGTGAAACCGGATTAATCGTACTTATCCGTCCAAACTCTGTAGCTAATTATATTTCAGAAAATTCATTTTGTAAGTATCTAAAATAAATTACAAATTTCCTTTTGAAAAATATGTTTTCTTTTGGAAATATATTTCAGCAAACTTAATCATGATTTAAACTAACTATAATTTCTAAAATGCTTTTATAAAATAAATAAATTAAGGCAACATTATTATACTAAATAGAAACTTTTTTTTTTGCAATAAATTTAAAAGCTATCACTACATCTGAAATTCAAATGAAAGTTACATATCACTAATAAATTTAAACTAAACTAAGTTTGAAAATTTAAATGCTCTTAATCATTGTAGTACAATTAAATCTAATTAAATTATTTTATTTAAAACATTTAAACTCAAGATGAATAGTATGAAAATACTTGATTTATCACTAAAAAAATTTATGAGTGAATTTTGAAGCTTCTTCGTAATTATTTAGTAAATAATTTATCCAAAATTTTGTAAGAGAAAATAAATAAATAGACAACATTAAACTATTATAAGTTAGTGTTAGCCTCTAACTCTAAAAAGAAACAATTACTCTAAAATACTTAAGAGTTAGTAAAAGTGTTAAATAATAAATAATATCAAAACTTTAATAACCAATAATGTTAAATAATAGTTTTTAATATATTAAATCAAGTATTATTAAAAATATATATTTTGTATAAAATAAAAATGCTTTTATATAAGTATTTAAAACATTTAATAATATTATGGATGATAAGTAAATAGAATTGAATGTTTTTAAATATAAAAAATATAATAATAAGCTTTTTAAATTTATGTTTTGAGGTTGATTATAATTAATAAAAGGGAGAGGAATTATGGTTTTCATTAAAATAAAAGAGTGTTAATATTAATGTGGGAATATAATGTATCAAGTGGATGCAAAGTGGATGTAAAGATAGTGAAATAAATTTTGTTTATATATAGGAATATGTACAAATACATTTGTGAAAAACTGCATATCAATAACAATGTATATTCTTATATACTTATAGTGTATTATAAACTTTTGGTTGCATGTTATGACTGTTAATATTTTGTCCAGTAAGACCTAAACTAACCATGTGTATTCCACCATATAATCATTCACCACAAAATGTTATGTGTGAGTGGAAAAGTCGTAGAGGAGTGAACCATTGCCAATATAAAACTATATTTTTGGAAGATGCTAAAATATCAATTAGTATAATATATTAACTAATATTAATAATATAATTAATAATCATATTTTATGTGTATATAATATAATTATAATATGTTTATCATTATTATTCTATATAAGTATAATTTAATTAATATAGATTACTAAATTTATTATATTAATAGTATAACTATCGTGGTATTATATTTTTGAGGAATTTTTTTAAATAATTTTAGTTAAGGTAATGAAATAAATGTGTGGGTGCTTAAATTTTTTTTTAAAAATATTTCTTCAACTATTAGAAATCTATATGTTAGTGTTTTGATTTTTAATCTTTTCTCTACAACATGCTCACCTTATTTCTCTAATGTTTGAGTGTTATAAGGAATGAAAATATTTAGAAACCTTCAAATACTTGTTAAATCACATGCTCAAGTCCTCTTAGGCCAAATCCATAGTAAACCAACTTGGTAAGTTTTATTGAAGATTTGAAGATAGAAATCAAGAGTACAAAAAAAAATGGATGATGTGCTCCAAAAGATACTACTTGAATAACTAGAATTTATCAACTATTATCTTTAGAAAAATCAAATCAACTCAATAAAAATATACAAACTAAACTCTAGCTTGTATAAAACTCTCTGGAATTAAATAATCTACTTTATTTTATCATGTAGTCTTCTTAATTTTTTAACATGCAATGCATACTCTCAACTTGATAATAGACAAACAATCAGATTAGCTCTGCTGAGGAATTTTCCCCTTAACATACAATCAAAGGGTCTATCAAATTTTGTAATAAATTAACAGTATTATGTTCATTATACATCTGACATCCAATTTTATTTGCAAAATATTTACTCTTCCTTAATATGTTGCCTATTTATGTAACCTAATGAGGTAAATACTAGAGCCATTATTTGATTAAAAGTGCATTCTCTTATTTCATTGAAACCCTACAATGGCAATATTAATTTTATTATATGATGGATTGTTGGTTATCCTGATTATAAATGATGTATTTATTTTATTTTTATTCTATATTAACTAGGATTTGTACTCTAAAAATCTTGGTGGAAAGTTTCATTTTTAATTAAACAAGGTAATAAAAGAAAATATAGCTCTAGTAGATAGATTTCTAGAGGAAGTGGGAATGTATGCTCACATCTTAAGAAAATTGCAAGTATGCTTTAAAATAACTACAAAGGAAGTTCTAGAGAAATTATAGTAGTAGGAATGTATACCCTATTTTTTAGACCTATATTCTATTTAGGGGTGGGTGCATGGAGATGGGTAGCAAATTTGTGGCCACTTTCAAAAAAAAGTTTTGAAAAGCTATAACGTGAATGTGCTATAACGTGAGTGTGTTATAACATGCTCGTGTTATAGCTTTGTGTGCCGAGCCTGAGGCTCGGCTAGAACGAGCCCATAATGTGAGCGCGTTATGGATTTGTGTGTCAAGCTGAGGCTCGGCCACAACGAGCCCATAATGTGAGAGCATTATAACGTCCTCACATTATTACATGTTAAAAGAAAAAAAATGAAACTCATTCATTCTTGTTAAAATGTTCATGTCTATAATTCTTCAAAATGCGCTCACGTTATGAGAAAGTTGGTTTTTTCATAGATTTATTTTGTCTCTTTGTCTATACTCACTCCCACTCTCTCCCACTCTTGCCCACTCTCACCCACCGTCTCTCCTACCCTCTCTCACTCTCTCTTACTCTATCCCACTCTCTCGTACCCTCTTCCAACCTCTCCCACTCTCTCCCAATCTCTTCCACC